>JAXGGA010019372.1:0-20211 GCA_038373865.1 Uloborus plumipes
GTAAATAAAGTAATATTTCCCTTTTCCGTATTTGTGAAATATTTAAGTAACAGGTCTGTCTCAAAACTCAAATTTTCGGAGACTCAAATTCAAGACCAATTGACTCGGAAAAAACAAGTCACTATTTTGTCTCATTTTCAAGCAAGTCAGTTTTAACAGTGTTGCCGAATCCTGCGTACAGCTGTGGCGCATCGTACTGCATCTGCGGCGGACATTCAAGCTGCAGTTGGTACCGCCGTGACCCAAAGAACGGTAAGAAATCCATTGCTTTATGGACAGCTCTGAGCCAAGCATCCTGTAGCCTGAATTCCATTGACTGCAAACCATTACCGTTTTGCGACGGCATTGGTGCCAAGACAGAGCTTACTGGAGGTCGAAGTGGAGATCTGTTGTAATTTCTGATGAAAGCAGATTCTGCCTTGTTACCAGTATTGGTCGTATGTTGGTCAGAAGGAGGCCAGGGGACCGCCTGCATCCAAGCTGTCTACGGCCAAGACATACGGGACCTACACCTGGAGTCATGGTTTCGGAAGCAGTTTAATATGATAGCAGGAGCACTCTTGTGGTTATCCCAAACACACTGACTGCAAATTTGTCGTCAGTCTGGTAATTCAACCTATAGTACAGCCCTTCATGAGTAGCATTCAAAGGGGAGTTTTCCAGCAGGATAACGCTCGCCTTCACAACGCTGCTGTAACGAAATGTACTCTACAGAGTGTTAAAATGATACCACCTGCAAGATCACTAGATCTGTCTCCAATTGAGCACGTATGGGATATCATTGGACGACAACCCCAGCATCATCCACAGTCAACAATGACCGTCCTAGTATTGACACAAAGGCAAGTAAGAATGGAACTCCATACCACAAAGTGACATTTGGCACCTGTATGACACAATGCATTCAAGCTTGCAGGCTTGCCTTCAAAATTCTGGAGGTTACATCGGCTATTAAAGTAACATAATTTCACATTTGCACTGCATTTTCTTGAGCTTAAATTAACCTGTGATCTTGCACATTTAATCAATTAAACATGTTAACTATACAATTACATTGCCCAAAGTTCATTATTCTACTGTAATGTTTTCTTGGTGTTGGGATTTTTTTTCCGCCAGTGTATTTTCTTAAAACCCTCATTTTTCAAGTGGCTCTAAAAATCTCTTTAGCTTAAAAGTGAAGGCTTTTTTTTTTTAGAAAAAGTAGTACTCAGCGGTGTTGATCAAAAAAAAAAGCAGTTAGCTAATTTGAAAAAAAGTAAAATTTGATTTTTCCTATTCACCCCCTCAAAAAAAGGCTTCAGGGAGAAAAATATAACTCATATTTTCAAATTATGCATATAATTTTAACAACACACCTATTTTACTTCAAGTAAAAAACACCGCAACAAGATATTGTGCGCCTCACCGGAGATTAAGCAGTGTACCGTTTTGGCCACTCTGTTTGTTAGTTGATTGAGAGAGAGGATGCAAGTTATTACCTAGCATTTTTATTTTTACACTATTTACAGCTATGTTACACAAATTATACGTTAAGATATTTAGAACTCTGCGCGACAACCATCGACCTTGTTGTTCGCTCTCCAAATCGCTTCTCTCTGCTGACCCCCCAGTCCGGGTATATAAGGGAGCCTTTTCCGTCAAAATGTGTTTATCTGACAACATGTGTTTATCTCAACTCCGAGAACGATGAAATTTATTACCTCTCTCTTGTCAAAGCACTCGAATTTACGTACAAGCATAGTGTCATGTATGTCGTTTCACACGAAACAGGAATTCTCGCTGGGCACAACAAATGTCAACATTTCGCCATATTACAGTTGTACATAATCAGCACATGGCTGGATTTCGCAGAAAACGAACACTTGTTGACTATTTGCTCGCATTCTTGAGAGCTCCCTGCCTTTAGTGTGAATAAACGCAAAACAGCATGTTTTCGTCTGAAGGTTTCCCTGCGTGGGGTCCAAGCATTGGTGGCCCAAAGGAATTTCTATATCGCATCAGGCGATGATAACACAAAACAGACATGTGAAAATAGCGCACCAGTACAGCAGTTAAAAAAATTAAACTTTAAGGTTAAAGTAAAAAATTCGTTGAAATTCGCAAGTGAGGCATGGTGCACATGCTGCCATCTTTGGTCGGTTGCATCTCAGAACTTTTTTTCGTTCAAAACCAAGATATGCTGATGGTAACGTACTTTTATCGTAATTTTATTATACGTTAAATTCAAAAGCTTTCGAGACGATGAAAGTGAGATTTTTTTCGGTTGTCTGAATTGAAATGAACTACACTAGTGGTTCCCAAAGTCGTCCACAGGGACCCCCAGGGGTCCCCCGGAATTTGCAAGTTGGCGGTCCACGAGATACAAAAAGGGGTCCACGAGCTAGGATCATTAGCAAAATATTTGAGCGAAAGCCTGCATCAATCGGTACAATTTATAAAATGCTATAAACAAAATTCGTAATAATACTTAACACCATAAATTATTTGCGTAGGTGAACGAAGAAAATCATGAGCACTTTTTCTAATTACTTTTTCGCTTTGAAGTACATGGGATGTTAAAAGGATCATGCTTGACAAGTTTTCTATTATTATTATTTTTAAACTTTTTGACACTGACGTCGTAGTGGATTATCAATCTGTTTGATGACATTGAAGAATAGAAATTTTACAAGAAGAACTGATTGGAATAAGCACTAATAAAGAGCTTAAGGTAGAGTTTAGGAAAGGGAATCTTTCTGCCTTTAAAAAACATAAGTATAACTTATCCTTCCTTTGGAATATTTCAAGGAAATTTTTGTAAGCTTTTACATCTTCATACCTCGTGCAAACAAATTTCCATTCAGGCACCAATTTTCTTACAAAAATCAGAAACAGACTGGCAGTCCCTAATTGAAAGTTTTGAAGTTATGTCTCACAAATCGAAAACCGAATGCTAAAAATTTGCTGCCAATACATCAAATTCACCCCCCCCCCTCCCCCTACACACTAAAAAGTCTTTTATTTCCTTGCACACCTATTCTATTTCAGAAGATGTGTACCTGATTTAAGTTTTGTGCCATTATTACTAAGAAAATATGAATAAAAATGTTAAGTTTTTCTCTCCCTCTGTTTTCTTTTAATTCAAATTTTAATTTTCTACTCTACAGTAAAACTGTCAAACTGAATCTTTAAGAAGTATTTGGGCATTTAAGTTTTTGGTTGTTTAAAAAAAATAAAAAAAGAAAACTAACTGTTAAGTAAATTTTTGATTCACCTTGTTATATTTACATTGGAACATCTATAATGACAGTTAACCATGTAATTCGCGGTTTTAGAATTCTTCAGTTCTATTAATTCAGTGCCTGACTAGTTTTGGAACGACCACTAGGAAGGGGTCCACAAGAAACTTGAAAACTCGTCAAGGGGTCCCTGGAACAAAAAAGTTTGGGATCCCCTGAACTACACTGTTAAAACAACTAGTTTGCACAACGCACCCTTAAGGGTTGCGGCACCAGCTGCACCACGTGAAGGGTTACACTTGACCCCCTACGGCACCCTTGAAGGTGCCCATTGTGCACCCCAAGAATAAAGATAAGACAGAAAAAATTTCAACCAAAATGTCATACTTCGTTTTACCCTCTCCATACCCCCTTGTCACAATTCGATGAGTCCCTTCCCCTTGCAAAACATGAGATCATGCAATATACCGCCAACTCGGCTATTTCGATCTATGGACTGCAGTTTCGAGCTTATTATGCTCTCATCAGCATGGAATACGAAACTAGCCGAGTTGGAGGCAAAAATCCTCTTATAAAGCAGCATTGCTCTATGAGATCATTTGTTGACGACCAATGAAGAAAGGATATGGTGACGTGAAAGAAGCAAAGTGATCGAAAGACTGGTTTGCGAAGAGGCACAATTGCATTTTTAAGACTGCAATTTCAAAAATATCCGGGAGAGAGCCCCTGAATTCCCTTTCTCCGAGGATTATCCAAGATCATCTAAAATTGCGTTTTTTGGAACTTTAATTTCGAAAAAATCCGAAACAAAAAATAGTTTTAGTTAACCTAGTCGGAAACTGAGAGCCCGGCACTTGCGGGGACCCGACCTGAAATCAGAGTACTATTATTTTTATAAGTTTTTTTTTTTTTTTTTTTTTGTGTGTGTGTGTGTGTTGAAGGGTACAATGACCAAACTGACATGGGCCCGCCTAGGCTCTCGGTCCCCATATTCAAAAGGAATGAGCCTTTGTTCAAAGAGACAGATTTATTGAGAGCTGATGGGTACGAATGACTAATAGTTTTTAAAATAGGCACCTCATGCATCAATGAACTTCCATAGGCTGCTTTTCCGGAGACTTAAAAGGCATCCATGAAATCCTGTTTCGGAGATTACCTTGTCTACCTCCAGGCCCGAAAGCAGAATACTGCTAAATCGGCGACGTACGTCGCAGAACAGACATCGGGGCTGCAGAACAATTCTATTAAAAATTAAGCAATCAAAAAAAAAAAAAAAGTTGTAGTTCAAAAGCACGCAAAAAAAAAAAAGAAAAAAAAGGAAAACCGTTATCGTTCGAAAGAAAAAAAAAAACGTTTCGCTCGTAGCCCATGTCTCGCAGAGCAGCAGGCAATAATGTCGGTGCCGTAGCCTGCAATGTGCCATATAGACCACAGCAGACGTGCGGACGACTTGACTTGAGCTTCTGAGGACCTTCCTGTTTTTTCCGCAGAACTTCAGTGATGACACTTGCGCAGGCTTCGTTTGAAGTTCTACAGTCCTTCTTATTTGGGCCGCAGAACTTAGGCTACGAAACTTGCAGTACACTTTCGTTATTCAAATAATGTTTCCAACGATTATTTTTTCCGCATGAGAATCGCGGGGACGCAAACTTAGTCTGAAATTCTGCGGGCCTTCACATTTTGGCCGCAGATCTTAAGTGACGAAGCTTGCGGTAGGTACACAAATCAGTTCTTCAAATTATGTTTGAAACAATTTTTTCGCAAGAGAGTCGCAGGGGCGCAGATTTTCAATTGAAGTTTTGCAGGTCTTCACATTTTATCCGCAGAACTTCAGTGACGACACTTTGTTTTTCTAAACCATGTTTCCTCATGAGGGAATCACGGAGACGCAAGCTTCGCTTGAAATTCTTCGGGCTTTCACATTTTGGCCGCAGAACTTCAGTGACGAAGCGTGTAGTTACAAATAGTTTTTCAAATTATATTTAAAACAATTAATTCTTCCGCGTTAAAGAGTCGCGGGGAGCGGGATTCGTTTGAAGTTCTGCGGGGGGCCTACACATTTTATCCACAGAACTTCAGTGACGAAACTTGCGGTACAAATTAGGTACTCGACAATGTTGAAAACATTTTTTCCTCGTGAGAGAATCGCGGGAGGGGGGGGGGGGTCGGTACTCGCTTGATGAAGTTTCGCGGTCTTTCACATTTTGGCCGCAGAATTTCAGAGACGAAACTTGCAGTGCATATTAGTTATTCAAATGATGTTTAAAACTATTAAATCTTCCTGTTGAGAGAATCGAGGGGCGCAGGCTTCGTTTAAAGTTCTACGGGCTTTCACATTTTGGCCACAGATTGTCAGCAACGAAACTTCCAGAACAAATTAGCTTTTCAAATTTTCTTTGAAACAATAAATCGTTACTCAACAATAAATGGCGGGGGGTGGGGTGTTCGCTTGAAGTTCTCTTTGCGTTTTGACCGCAAAACTGCTGTGACGAATCTTACAGAACAAATTAAGATTTTAAATAATTTTTCCTGCGGAAGAATCGAGGGGACACAAGCTACGTCTGTAGTTCTGCGGGCCTTATCATTTTAACCGCAAATTAGTTATTCAGATTGTATTAAAAACAATTTTCCGGTGAGAGATTCGCGGGGGCAAATCTTTGTTTAAAGTTCTGCAGCATTTCACATATTGCCGCAAAATTGCACTTACGGAACTCGCAGTGAAAATTATTTATCCAAATGATGTTTAAAACAATTTTTTCGCGTAAGAGAAACGCGGGGTGGAGGGGGAGGGTAGTTTCCTTTCAAGTTTTTCGGGATTTCACATTTTAGCCGCAGAATTTCTGACGGAGCTTGAAGTAAAAATAGTCATTCAAATTATTTTAAAACAATTTTTCCGCTTGAGAGAATCGCGGGGACGAAGAAATTATATTTGAAACAATTAACTTCAGGCTAAAATTAGGAAAATAGGTGTAGTCCCCCCCCCCCCAATCGGAAAATTGTTTTTTTCCATTTGTTGTGCGATCTGGAAATTAGTTAACGTCCCAGTGCCGAGCTTGAACTTTTTGAACTTGAGTTTTTTTAACTGAATTTCTGAACCGATGATGAAGTATATATATAGTAAGCATAAAAACATAATTACAGATATATTTGTTAAAATAAAGCGTTTAAAATATGAATTAATGAAAATAAAACAAGAAGTATTTGCAAACTTATGAAATCTTTCTAATTCAAACTCTTCATAGAAAAATGAAACAAATTTCAAAAATAATTATTGTCTTTACCATGGTATTAAAAAATTAAGTTGATTTGGTTGAATTTTTGGCATAAAAGCCGTAATAGGCTATACTGAGCCAAACAATTGTTTAAAAGTAAAAGTGTCAAAATGAAAATATTTGAAGCCTGTGGAATTAAGAAAATTTTTGCTGAAATCAACACATCAATGAAGTTTTAAATTTTGAACAGTAAAAAACAGAAATCCAATCTGCTGAAGAAGGAACAATTTCCCTAACAAGTCTTTCAAAGAAGGATGAAAATGACTAAGCAATCTGAAACGAATATGATTGAAATTTGGACAATCGCGAGGCAATCTCCATTGTATATGCAATACTGTCTGATTGACATTACATGTGTTACATAAAGGAACTAGTTCATGGCAAAACAGATGTCTGTGAGTAAATCTGGTGTGGCCCAAAGAAGGAGGTATTACAACTTTTTCTCTTCTGGTGATTTTTGATGACTTGAAACTTTCAACAGAAATCCAATCTGCTGAAGAAGGAACAATTTCCCTAACAAGTCTTTCAAAGAAGGATGAAAATGATTAAAGAAGTTGAAACGAATATGATTGAAATTCAGACAATCCGTGAGCAATCTCCATTGTATATGCAATACTGTCTGATTGACATTACGTGTGTTACATAAGGGCAAAACAGATGCCTATGAGTAAATCTGGGGAAGCCCAAAGAAAGAGGTATTACAACTTCTTTTCTGGTGATCTTTGATGACTTGAAACATTCGTCGAAGGCTGACAACAGTGCAAATAATTTCACTACTCTCTTTATTCCAGTTCTTAAAAAAAAGAAAAAACACACACACACACACACACACACAAAGACAGCATGTAAGTACGCAAGCATATATGGGTCATTCCAACGAAAATGGTACAAATCATGTCCGAGGCTTTAGCATTTTTTTTAATCAATATTAATAACTCACACCCATTAAGTGTATTTTTTATTGGTTCTCATTTAATTTTGTGCCATCAAGTATCAATTGATTAGGTATAATCCATTCAGAAAGGACACAATAAAAATTATCTTTGTCAGAAGAAGGAGAAAATGACGTGTCCCAGCTTCAAATTGCTAGAATTTTCAATGTGATTAAAAATTAAACTGAAATGTAACAACAAAATAAATGACACTGCACTGCACAAAAAATGCTTCTGACACCATTTCTGAAGATTATTACGCAAATAAAAAAAAAATCCCCAAAAAACACTATTCTATGTTTTTCTATGTTTTGAATTGTCCACTCTGTTACAAGCCTTTTGGAAATAAAATAAACAATTGCATTCAATCTGATATATTTTTTAAAAAATATATGTAGTATAACTGCCGTGATTAGCTTGCTATATTTAATTATGTCGTCAACAACCAGGGTGAGCCTCATTCTTTTCTTATGGTAGTTAATTTGAACTGTTGGATGTCCACTCTGTTAGTCGATTTCATGATGAAAAAAAGAGATTTTTTCTTGAAATTGCAGACAGACTTACAGTTTTAGGCTGTTTATCCCACTTTATGCTTGTTCTGTGATTCTAACTTTTCTTTGTGATTATGAATATATTTTAAAGGCTTATTTGTCCACTCTGTTACACAAAGTGATCAAAATATTTAATATTCTTCCATAAATGAGTCATGTACTAGTTATTTACACTTTATTATACACAAATAAATTGAAACTCAAGTAAAAAAAATATGATTAGTTGGTGGAAATTACTTAAATTGATAATCTTAATATAAGTAAAGAGTTTCAGACAAGATTTGCACCATTTTCGCTGGAATAACCCATATATATATATATATATATATATATATATATATATATATATATATATATATATATATATATATATTGAAACAGGCAAATAAAATGAAAAGATGAAAACCAAAATACAAAAGCGAACCAAAGTGTAGCATTTCATCAGGGGGAAGACCACACTTTGGTTCGAAAAGGCTCTTTCTATATAACATGTGGGAGGGTCCCAAAAACATGTTATCTCCCCCGAGAGCCTTGAAAGAAACCAAGAAAACACAGAACACTAACCTTCAAACGGAAGGAACAAGGAATGTAAAAAAGCACCTGAACAGATCCCGAAGACAAAAACATCTGAGTGTTACTGGAAACTATGCATGAAGCAGGTAGGAAATAAAAGTTACGGTTACAGTATATTGAAAGGACACAGCCCAGCTTTTTTTAGATAATTAGAATAAAAAGATGACGGAACATTATTGTATTGAAGTGCAGATTTCAAAAGAGTAATGTTTTTTTGAATGTAGTTATTTTTGTTACAAATATTTTTAATCCTGCAGATTTCATTAATCAGGGTATTGCGAAAAACTTTGATAGAGATGTTTGATTCCCAAGTAATCAGTCTATTAACGTGAAAATTAAAAGAATGTCTTTTATCATAAAGGTCAATATTCAAATCATTTTCTGTAATAGAGATGTGCAAATCTAGAAAATCTGTTTGTTTAATATTATCATTAGTGTGAACGAGATCAAGATCTGTAGGATATATATTTTTAGAATCGTTATAAAAGGAATGATAGTTGAAAATAATTAGGTCGTCAATATACCTGAATGCTTTAGGGATTGTATAAGTGTAATTTCTTTCAAAGTAGTGAAGGTAAAGATTAGCTAAAACGGAAGAAAAATTGGAACCTTGTGGGATACCCTTAATTTGTAAAAAACAATGTTCGCCGTTAAATATGTAATTATTGAAAATGCAAGAATTTATTAAATTAAGCCAAAGAGTTTCATTAATGCCAAGTGAGATGCTGTAGTCGTAAAAATAAGACAGAAGAACATCTTTAAGGCTGGATAAGGAGATACTTGTAAAGAGATCTTTAAAGTCAAAAGAAAAAATACATTCGATTTTATTATTTTTCAGGAAATCAAGAACTGGTGCGTTATTTTTAATAATCCAAGTATGTTTTTCATCAATAATTTTGTTAAAATATTTTTACGGTACGGTTTGTTTGGAGAGGAACTTTCCGGATCGAAATCCAGCTACTCTCATTCCAGTTCTTTTGTTAATGTTCCTTCTAGTTCAATTGATGATTTAGTTACTTGTACTGATTCTGTGGACTGTAATTCTAAGGCTACCTTACACAAATTCTCCGAATTTAATTGCAATAAACGTTATTTACACTTTAACACTTGTAGTTCTAAACGTTGCAAAACTTGTCCTAACTTTAATCCTGTTCAAATTGACAACAGTAGAAAGTTTCCTATAGCTTGTAAAGCTTTTGATGTTATTTACTTAATTGAATGCGGAATTTGTAATTACAAATATGTTGGTCAAACTTCAAATAATTTAAATATGAGAATTAACTTACATCGCTCCAATATAGCGAACTATGTTGCAAAAAAAGATTATAATCTGGAATTCCAACATTTTCAAACTCATAGTTTTAACTCTGCTATTTTCAGTATTCTTGATTTTGAAAAGGATCACGACTTGCGTATCTTAAAAGAAAATTCTCTCATGATATACCATAAAACTATTTCCCCCTACGGTCTCAATGACCTTTTTAATGGTTCTAGAATTTCAAATTCCAATGTTAATACATATGAACTCTTTCATACTACAAATATAAAAACCTCCAGACATAAACGTGGTGGACATAAAATAAGCAAAAAACCTAATTTTTTCGAGATCAATATTTCTTACAATTCTGGAAAGCTCCAGTCTCATATTTCACAATTAGAAAAACGTTTCTTAAAAGACTACTCTTGGATACCTCTTAAATACTTCTTGTACGCACTTAATGACAAACAAAGTAAATTTTGTGAATTAAACCTGAGTCAATTAAATTTTTTCGATTTTCATTTTGAACTTCTGTTTAAAGACATTCTAAAAAGTCGTACATCAAAAATTTCCAACAAAAAGAATTATAAATTATCTTATTTTTTGGTCAAATTCAAAAACCCTTGCTTCGATCATTTCAAACTTAATAAACACATTTCCAATCTATCTCAATATTTTCCTATTAAAGACATTCAAATCAAACCAACTTTTAGTTATGACATTCCTTTAGGTCGTAGAATTTTCAACTATAATTACTTCTGCAAAAATGTTAATCTTTTTCGAAATAATATACACTGCTTTTGTGACAACACAAACTTTTCTAAATATGTTGATAAAAACCACAATCATATCGTAACTGGAGATCTTAATATTATTAATAACATCGCTCTTCGTAATCTGATGTACAAGGGCACTAAATTTAGACCTATTTTTTATTCCAATAAAAAACACCTTTTATGATCGTTCCTGCAAGACCTTGACTCTTTTATTTTAAAAATTTCAATTACTAATAATACTCCTTTAGAAGCCTTTTGCGAATGGAAGTGGAAACTGTATTATTATTTTAAGGATTTTCTTCAGAATTACAAAATTAAAAATTTGCTTAAACTTGCTGATTTCACCCCACACATTAAAGAGCTTCAAAGTAATTTTATCATTGCCCCTATTGATAAAGCCGCTAACAATTTTTCCATTATTTGTAAAAAATTATACCTGCAACTTTTAGATACAGAACTTGAAAATTCCTCAACTTTTAAAAAAGTTTCTACTACTTATAGCATTATCACTAAAAAAATTATTGCACTCAACAAAAAACTACAAATCAAAAGCCACAAGATCATCTTTCCATATATCATCATTTATCCTAAATTCCACAAAAATCCTATAAAATTTCGTTTTATTACATGTGGATCTAATTCTTACATGAAGTCACCTGGTAAAATTTTTGTAAATATTCTAAACAACCTTTTTAACAAAATTATTGATGAAAAACATACTTGTATTATTAAAAATAACGCACCAGTTCTTGATTTCCTGAAAAATAATAAAATCGAATGTATTTTTTCTTTTGACTTTAAAGATCTCTTTACAAGTATCTCCTTATCCAGCCTTAAAGATGTTCTTCTGTCTTATTTTTACGACTACAGCATCTCACTTGGCATTAATGAAACTCTTTGGCTTAATTTAATAAATTTTTGCATTTTCAATAATTACATATTTAACGGCGAGCATTGTTTTCTACAAATTAAGGGTATTCCACAAGGTTCCAATTTTTCTTCCGTTTTAGCTAATCTTTACCTTCACTACTTTGAAAGAAATTACACTTATACAATCCCTAAAGCATTCAGGTATATTGACGACCTAATTATTTTCAACTATCATTCCTTTTATAACGATTCTAAAAATATATATCCTACAGATCTTGATCTCGTTCACACTAATGATAATATTAAACAAACAGATTTTCTAGATTTGCACATCTCTATTACAGAAAATGATTTGAATATTGACCTTTATGATAAAAGACATTCTTTTAATTTTCACGTTAATAGACTGATTACTTGGGAATCAAACATCTCTATCAAAGTTTTTCGCAATACCCTGATTAATGAAATCTGCAGGATTAAAAATATTTGTAACAAAAATAACCACATTCAAAAAAACATTACTCTTTTGAAATCTGCACTTCAATACAATAATGTTCCGTCATCTTTTTATTCTAATTATCTAAAAAAAGCTGGGCTGTGTCCTTTCAATATACTGTAACCGTAATTTTTATTTCCTACCTGCTTCATGCATAGTTTCCAGTAACACTCAGATGTTTTTGTCTTCGGGATCTGTTCAGGTGCTTTTTTACATTCCTTGTTCCTTCCGTTTGAAGGTGAGTGTTCTGTGTTTTCTTGGTTTCTTTCAAGGCTCTCGGGGGAGATAACATGTTTTTGGGACCCTCCCACATGTTATATAGAAAGAGCCTTTTCGAACCAAAGTGTGGTCTTCCCCCTGATGAAATGCTACACTTTGGTTCGCTTTTGTATTTTGGTTTTCATCTTTTCATTTTATTTGCCTGTTTCAATATTAATGTGCTGTTTTGTTTCTAGCGGCTTTGCGCTGACAGTTCAGTACAGGCTTTGATGTTCATGTATTTTTATATCTTTTGGGATTTTAATTTCCCCCCCCTCCTCTTTTTAATTATATGTATTTCTGTATTCTGTATTTATGTATATATATATATATATATATATATGGGTAAAATGTGAAAATAAGATGTTCTACATTCAATCAGCGCATAATTGCAGCTAGAGCACTAAATGCATTCTAAATATTAGGTGTTTATATATGAAGTCCGCCCTCGGGCGCGCACGAAGTCAGTGTAAATAACAACAATTAGAAAAAATTTTTGAAAAACGTCTAGAAAAAGTTTTGAAAAACTTTTTTTCAAAACTTTTTCTAGACGTTTTTCAAAAATTTTTTCTAATTGTTGTTATTTACACTGACTTCGTGCGCGCCCGAGGGCGGACTTCATATATAAACACCTAATATATATATATATATATATATATACTACAGACCTTCCCAGAGGACAAGCACCGCGACTTCGATGCCTTAACATCGGCTTTGGAGCTTCGCTTTGGCGAAGCATGCCAAAAAGAGTTCAGCCAACTCCAGCTGAAATCCCGACTCCAGAAGGCTGGAGAGACTTTGCAAGTTTTTGCAGCAGACGTTGAGAGGCTTTTCCATCTCGCCTTCTCGAACTGTCCTTCGGGTGTTCGCGATAGCCTGGCCCTGAACTACTTCATAGATGGAGTGAGAAATCCAGAAGTTCAGACGGCTCTCCGGATGGCGGACATTAAGGATCTTAAATCCGGTCTGGTCTACGCAATGAAGTTCGAGACTGCACGGCAAACATCCCGCAAGGATCGCCATTCAATCAGGGGCTTGGAAGTGAGTGCCCAGGATTCGAACTCAACTCGTCTCTCGGACATTGAGCGACAAATCAAAGAGATGTCGGGGACCCTGAAGAAGATTGCGGCTCGCAAAGACCAAGGTAGACAAACACTGAAGTGCTGGAAATGTGGCGGTGAGGGCCACGTACAAAGGAACTGCGAAGCCCGCCAAGAGAAAGGAGGGAAGAGCACCTCTTCCGCTCCAGCTCAGGAAAACTAAGCAATGGCAATCTCGCGGGGCGGAGGTCGCCAAATTGGAATGAGCCCCATCCCAAAGTTTTCCAGATTTCCTCAAGAAGGGGCGGCTGCAACGGACTCTTCATTTACGCATATGTGAATGGGTTTCCCTGCGAAATGATTGTGGACAAAGGAGCCAACGTTAGCATCATTAGGACTGATGTGGCTCATCGATTTGGACTCAAGATCTTATGGACGCCGCCCTGCGTTACTCTCCAAACTGTGACAGGTGACAAAATCGAGATTGAAGGAAAAGTGAACTTAGAAATAATGTTCGGGAGCGCCGCTTACCATCACACGGCATTCGTCGCTGACATTACAGATCCCTTCATTCTCGGACTGGACTTTTTGAGAAAATTTGATTTTTCTATCGACTTTAAAAATAATGAGCTGCACTCGATGAGAGAAGACATAGCAATTTTCAACACCGAAAATAACTTAAAATCCGCTCATCAAATAATAGCCCAAACTGATTTATTGATTCCCTCAAGATCAGAAGTACTAATACCTGGCTCCATCAAGGAAAACAACAGCTTTAAATTCGGCCTCATTGAATATCCTAACCAGAATAATAGCCCAAAAGGAGTACTGGTGGCCTCTACGCTTGTGGACCTTTCAAGGAATGCAGTTCCTGTGAGAGTCGCCAATGTAAGTGAAAGACCGAGGAATATTAAGAAAGGAGAAGTGTTGGCAACTTGTACTCCCGTAAACTGCATCATCAGAAGAATTGATTCCTCCGAGACTGTGTCTTCTGAGTCCTTGACTTCGAAATTAATTGGGAGTGCACCATTATCGAAGGATCAAAGATACGCTGCGGAGAAATTGGTGGACAACTTCAAGCAGGTGTTTTCATCTACATCCGAAGATGTTGGTCGCACGAGTTTAACGCAGCATAGGATCGACACTGGAGATCATCCCCCTATCAAGCAGCATCCAAGACGACTACCGTTCGCCAAGAAGGAAGAGGTTGAGATCCTCTTGAAAGAGATGCAGGAGAATGACGTCATCGAACCCTCATCCAGTCCTTGGGCATCCCCTATCGTCTTGGTCCGAAAGAAAGACGGCTCCACCAGATTTTGTGTTGATTACCGACGCCTGAATGACATCACCAAGAAGGACAGTTACCCTCTTCCACGGATCGATGACACTCTGGACACCCTTTCCGGACACAAGTGGTTTTCGACCCTGGATTTAAAGAGCGGCTACTGGCAGGTGGAGATACACCCCGACGACCGAGAGAAGACGGCGTTTACAACCGGACAAGGCTTGTGGCAGTTTAAAGTGATGCCGTTCGGCCTCTGCAATGCACCAGCCACGTTCGAGCGTTTTATGGATTCAGTGTTACGAGGACTTTCTTATGAATCCTGTCTTGTCTACTTGGACGACATCATCATCATAGGACGCAGTTTTGAGGAACATTTGGCTAATCTTAGGAAGGTGCTGCAAAAGCTTAAGGAAGCCAACCTGAAGTTAAGCCCGTCCAAATGTAATTTGTTCCGCCGTGAAGTGAACTACCTTGGTCACATTATCTCTTCTGAGGGTGTACGAACAGATCCAGATAAGGTATTTGCAGTCAAGAATTGGACCTGTCCTGAAAATGTCCATCAGCTGCGAAGTTTCCTGGGGCTCTGCACGTACTACAGGAAGTTTGTGAAGGGTTTTTCCAACATTGCACGACCTTTGCATAAGCTGACGGAGAGCAAACAAAAATTTGAATGATCCAAAGAATGCGAGGATGCATTTCTACAGCTGAAGGAGGCTTTAACATCAACGCCTATTCTCTCTTATCCTCAGCCTGAAAAATCCTTCATACTTGACACTGATGCGAGCCACGAGAGCGTTGGAGCTGTTTTATCTCAAGAAATAGACGGTAACGAGCATGTCATCGCCTAATGGAGCAAATGCTTATCCAAGTCGGAGCGAAATTATTGTGTCACGAGAAAGGAATTGCTCGCCATAGTTAAAGCTTTAGAACATTTCCATCATTACCTCTACGGCCGTAAATTCCTGCTCCGGACCGATCATGCCTCTTTAACTTGGCTTTTGAATTTCAAGAATCCAGAGGGCCAGGTAGCCAGGTGGATACAGCGGCTTCAGGAATATGACATCGAGATTAAGCACCGAAAAGGTTTGTCACACGGTAATGCTGACGCATTATCAAGAAGACCTTGTTCCGGGAACTGCCATTATTGCTCCCGAATAGAGAAACAGTACGGGACGGCAATCCCTACTGTCTGTCAAGTTACTGCTACTTCATCATCTTCAGATCCTGATCCATGGAGTGACGACCAAGTAAGAAAAGATCAGCTTGAAGACCCAGACCTAAAACCTATCATAGAGTTAATGGAAAAGGACAGTCGGCGACCTAGTTGGCAAGACGTTTCTATCTACAGTCCTGCAACGAAAAGATACTGGGCTCTATGGAAATCTCTCCAGTTGCGAAATGGCGTCCTGTATCGGAAATGGGAATCTGACGATGGTAAAGCATTCAAATGGCAGTTACTCCTTCCCAGATCAAGAATTCCAGACGTTCTAAAGGAATTGCACAGTAGTCCGACTGGAGGACACTTTGGTATCTTGAAAACCCTCCACAAGGTTCGAGAGCGCTTCTTCTGGAGCAAGGCGAAGGATGACGTGGAGAAGTGGTGTCATTCTTGTGACGCCTGTGCTGCCCGTAAAGGACCGAAGAGAAGAAGCCGCGGGAAGCTACATCTTTACAACGTAGGAGCTCCTTTCGAACGAATCGGGATCGACATTCTTGGTCCTCTACCGAAAACTACTGATGGGAACAAATACATCCTCGTTTCCATTGACTATTTCACCAAGTGGCCCGAAGCATATTCCATCCCGGATCAAGAAGCTACCACTGTAGCAGAGACTCTAGTCCAGCACTGGATCTCGAGATATGGTACACCTTTGCAGATCCATTCTGACCAGGGAAGGAACTTCATCTCTGCTGTGTTTAAGGGCCTGTGTAATATCCTCAAAATTTAGAAAACTCGCACGACACCACTACACCCACAATCGGACGGCATGGTGGAGAGATTTAACAGGACAATCCTTAATAATCTCTCTCTTATGGTCTCCAAAAATCAACAGGATTGGGACAAGAAACTTCCTCTGTTCCTGCTGGCCTATCGTAGTGCTGTCCACGAGACCACCGGATATTCCCCATCACAGATGCTCTTCGGCCGAGAGCTTCGGCTACCTTGTGATCTCGTCTTTGGTCTCCCTCCAGATGCGCCTTCATCGCCTGAGGAGTACGTTCAGGATCTTCAGGCCCGGTTGGAGGACGTTCATCACTTCGCACGGGAGCGAATCAACATCGCGACGGAGAAAATGAAGACCCGATACGACACAAGGTCCACTGGCCATGACTTTCAAGAAGGTGACAAGGTGTGGCTATGGAATCCCATCCGACGTAAAGGTCTATCACCCAAATTGCAGTCGCATTGGGATGGACCCTATACAGTCCTTCACCGGCTGAACGACGTCGTAGTGAGGATCCAGAAGTCATCACATTCAAAACCTAGGGTTGTCCATTATGATCGGCTAGCCCCATACTATGGCCATAGTTCGTAAAATAGATCTAAAGCTACCATGGTAACTTGTTTGTAAATTTTGTAAATAACTTTTGCCTTTAATTGTTTGTAATATTACTTTATGAATGTTATTATTTCTTTCATGTTCTCACTGTTATTGTTTATCATGTTTGTGATTGGTCATCATGTAATGTGTGCACCTGTAAATTTTCCCTTGCTTCCTTTCTGGGGATTGTACTGCCCGGGACGTGCAGTCCTTGGGAAGGGGGCAATGTTACAAATCTTGTAAATAGTTGTTGTTTTTCCTGCCTTGCATCATTTTCATTAGTTTTGGTTTTATCTGGCGTCATGTTGCAAAAGTATCTGAAGATATCACCTTTATCACTTGTATACCGGCCCTGTAACGTTTTGTAGTTTTTACACTTGCCCTACATTTGATAAGCATGAAGACATTTTCGCGCTGAGTGTGTTTTTTTTTTTTTTCTTTTTATAGAAATTTCTTGAATGGATTATGGAAGTTATGAATGACCGGGATTTTGCTAGAATATTGTCGAAACTTTGTTCTCGAGTATAAATAGCTGGCCTTGAACACAGTCAGTTAGTTTTTCTCAGATTGGATTTCTGAGAGGCTCGGTTTTATTCGCTTTGGGCGAATGTTTGTTTTGCTTTTGTAATTTCTTAATTACTGTTCACGTTAGATACGTGGTGCTGAGTTACTGTTGAGAGTACAGTGTACTGTTTTGCTACCTAATTGCTGGATGTTTGGCAATTGTTTCCTGCTCCTATTGTAAATAAGTGTACATACTTGTAAATAAATTTATAGTTATTTCCTCAAGATTGGAATGCACATTTAAGAAAGTTGAAGGTGCTACGGACTCGTTACAATATGTTAATTTTTTTACATGTAAGGAAGGTTATGACAAAAATCCCACCCGAAAGATAGTTTCTAACTGAGCTTCCGGACGAAGGGAGGGGGGGGGCACCATGGTATTTAGGGAGCTATCTCTGGTTGTTCATGGTTAACATGTGCTCCCTTTTAAAAGCATAAAGCTTTCAAAACACTTTGAACTTTTGAAGTAGAATTTGAAACTTTTTGAATAGACACTTGCTTACTTTTTCAGAATATTTTGAAGCACATATTTTAGAATAGCTGCCAAAACATTGCTGAGAACACTTTTCGGAATACTTTTTTAGTTCAAAACCCTTTTATATTACACGTTTGAGAACGCGTTTAAAAACACTCATTGAACACAAACACATGTCTTCAGAACACATTGTAACACTTTTTGTGACAATTTTTTACAGCATTTATAAACCACCGCATTAACCAATAGTTTTTGCTATTACTTTTTTACTTCCTTTTACGTAGTAAAGGAATTATTCCGATTGAGAAAAAAAAATTCACTTTAATTTGGGTCTCAATTTTGATTTTGCTCACCCCGAATGAATGTTGAGTCGTTTTTTCGATCTGTAAGCACGTGCAAAGGGTGGGCCGAAAAAACACTTTTTTTTTATTTCGAATTTGTAATAGCGCGGAAAAGTTGCGAATTATGAAGACAAAAAGAAGGGAAAAAAAATTATCAAAATCGGTTGATATCTTCCGATCGCGCATAAGGCCTAAAGTTTGACAAAAAATGAAAAAACTTCATTTTCGCGATTTTTTTTTTAAATTTTTGAATTGAATGTTCTCGTAATGTAATAGTGCGGAAAAGTAGCAAATTGTGAAGACAAAAAGAAGGAAAAAAAATTATCGAAATCCATTGATATCTTCCGATCGCGCATAAGGCCTAAAACTTGACAAAATATGAAAAAAACTTCATTTTTGCGATTTTTTTTTGAAAAAATTTTAAATGAGATGTTTTCATTTTTTTTTTTTTTCGCGCGAAAAAGTTGATAATTATGAAGACGAAAAGAGGGATAAAAAAGAGAAAAAAAAATTATCGAAATCGATTAATATCTTCCGGTCGTGCCTAGGGCCTACACTTTGCCAAAATATGAAAAAAACTTCAATTTTTGAATTTTTTTTTAAATTTTTGAATTTGATGTTTCCGTAATACAATAGTTTGTAACGTTTTCTAATATAGCCTTAAAACATTGTTTTTTTATTTGGTTTTGGTCAGTTAATATCTTCCGTTCGCGCATTAACCCCAAAATTATCAAAATAATAATTTAAAAAAAAAGTTACATTTTTACGCGTTTTTGGTTTTTGATGAATAATTTTTTGTGAAACAACCGTAGTATTTTTTGAGACAGACTGACAATAAGATAGAAAAACAAACTACCACAGGTTCAGTCGATGTTATCCAGTTGCGAAAAGCCGTAGAAACTCTCATGCGCAGACGTCGGGCAGCAATCCAGGCAACGTCGCTCGCCTGGCAACGACTCTCTTCCACTCAATCGTCGCCTTCCTAGGACCATGTCAGCTGTCTGCCTATATTGGTTTTTCAGTCTGCGTTTCTATGTAGTAATCGCAGTGTACTATTATTTAGTTCAATCTAGCTGTTTTGATTTTGAAAATCTTGTAGTCTTCTGTAATGATGTAGTTTCCTGCTGTGAGTGGACTCTGTGATTTAACAAAAAGTTATGTAATAACAAGACAAATACTCTAATAACAAGTAAATATTTGGCTGCCCCACTTTTGGTACTCCAAAAGAACTGCCATCAAACAAGCCGTCCACTGGCAAGAACATCATTAGGTACTGTACTCAAGGAAGGTTCAATTTGGCACTAGAAATTAATAATGGTGTCTTCGCCAGCAGGCAATTAGTTTGATGGCAGTTCTTTGGAGTGCCAATAGTGCCAAAAGTGAGGCAGCCAAATATTAGCTTGTTATTAGAGTATTTGTCTTGTTATTACATAACTTTTTGTTAAATCACAGAGTCCACTCACAGCAGGAAACTACATCATTACAGAAGACTACAAGATTTTCAAAATCAAAACAGCTAGATTGAACTAAATAATAGTACACTGCGATTACTACATAGAAACGCAGACTGAAAAACCAATATAGGCAGACAGCTGACATGGTCCTAGGAAGGCGACGATTGAGTGGAAGAGAGTCGTTGCCAGGCGAGCGACGTTGCCTGGACTGCTGCCCGACGTCTGCGCATGAGAATTTCTAAGGCTTTTCGCAACTGGATAACATCGACTGAACCTGTGGTAGTTTGTTTTTCTATCTTATTGTC
>JAXGGA010019373.1:0-20210 GCA_038373865.1 Uloborus plumipes
GTTATCGCCGTTATTTTTCTCCTAAGTGTAAGAAAGACAAGCAAATGAAATTCTATAATTGCAAAGTATACTTTTTTCTGCATATATTTATCTGTCAATGCGGTAAACGAACAATAAATAATAATACTTAAGGGGTCTAGGGAGTCTTAAAATTTAAATTTTTTGATTTTCCGAAAAAAAAACGTCATAAAGGATTTAATTCTGAACAGTTTGATACCTCACTTTTTACCATAGGTAAAAAACTTTTTGAGTTATCGTAAAAAAACTTTAACTATCCCCAATGAGTTTAATGTTAACAGCAGCTGTTCAAACCCCTTTTTCTCAGAAGTCGATTTTACAGTTTGCGTGCATGATATCTCAAAAAGTGTTTCATTTATTTTTATAAAATTTTGCACGCACTTCCGAAAAGCATATCTTAACACTCTAAACCTAAATTTTTCTCAAAAATCAAACTCAATTTTTCAGAAAAAAAAATAATTCCTCCAAATTTTGGTAAATTTTGATTCTTATTTTAAAAATTTTAATAAAAATATTTTTTATTATTTTTTAAACTTAAATTTTGGTTTAGATAGGTGAGATAGGCTGTACGTACGTGCATGCAAAATTTTATAAAAATTAATGAAACACTTTTTGAGATATCATGCACGCAAACTGTAAAACCGACATCTGAGAAAAAGAGGTTTGATCGCTGTTGTTAACATTAAACTCATTGGGGATAGTTAAAGTTTTTTTATGATAACTCAAAAAGTTTTTTGCCGATGGTAAAAAATGAGGCATCAAACTGTTCAGAATTAAATCCTATATAACATATATTTTTTCCAGAAAATCGAAAATTTTTCATTTTAAGACTCCTAAACCCCTTAACAAAATTAAATTTACGATCGATGACATTTATTTAATGTATTCAAAATTCCAGCTGGTTCGTTTCATGCTTTTCGGACTTACATTTTTTATGAAGTTGATGCTACAAATCATTTAAAAAGTAGTAATAGTAACAGTAAAAAAATAACAATATAAAAGAAATAATAATACATATAAATACATTTTGTTTAAACACTGAGTGGAATGCTGTATGAGCGTCCTAAAAACTATTTTAGTGCTGAATATTAAATTTGAATTTAATTCATTTTTAATATTCTTAATATTTTGAAAATGAGCGAGTGATACAGTACCCTTTTTTATCTTAAAAATTAACAAGCAATCTCAAAGATTGCAAGTCATTCCTTTTTTTTTTTTTTGAAACTTTTATTTTTATCGTATTCCTTTTAATTCCAAAAAGAACTTTTGTTAACAAAAAATGTAATCTGTGTGTTGCTAGATGATGCTATTTTACATTTAATCTTAAACATTTAGCTTCATTTTTTATAAAAATGGGAACTGAAAAAAATGACTTGCTTGATATTTTCTATCTAACAATTATCCTTTTTTTTTCAAAACGGCTTTAGGTCGTTTTCTTCCATGGAATTTAAAGTAGTCTATTAGAATGCGCCGTTTTTCAAAATTTCACTGAAATATTACTTTATAACACAAGAAAAAGTTACAATATTAAATTTTTTCGCAAAGATGTATTTCATTGAAAAACGTCAGTGGCTACATTAGAGATCAGATTTTTCCTGCTTTAGTGGATAATTTATGTATTTTCCACTTCACCAAGGGACATTTAACTTCATTTAACTCCGAATAATAAAAGGTAACGGTGTAAAAAAATTCTGAGGATATGGTTGTGTAATTAAACTATGGGTGTAGTAAGATTTATTGTTTTTTTTTCTTAAGTTAAATTATTGAGAAGTAAAAATTGCAGTTCCATAGTTTACAAAGCGTTTCAAATAACTATTGCTTTTATTTATTGATTTTCAATTATCTTTTTAATGCAGTTTTTTGTTTTGTTTTGTTAGTTTCACTGCTTAGTTCCTCTTTTGTGGAAACATATTCAGTAGGAGTACCAAAAACTGGACCAATTTCTTAAAGAAAAATTCTTTACATTTGAAAGGGGGAAGGTCTAATTTCATTGTGACCATAAACAACAATGTGATAAAAGCGCAAATCAAAAGTGCAATACGTCATTGACACGTGTTTTGGAGTGTCACGGAACCCCTTCTCGATGCAAAAAAAAAAGTCTTTAAATGCAAAGGTATAATTTTAAAGCATCAAAATGGAACAAAAGATGAATCAAATTAAAAAGATTGAAGATTGCAAAAAAGAAAAAAATTAAAAAAAAAAAAATAATAATAATAATAAAATAAAAAAAAAAAAGACAAAATGAAACCTAGTGCTACTTAATTCCAGTCAAGAAAGTAACGCTATAGCGATACACCTCTCAAAAAATCCATAAAAATCATTTTTCCATTGTAAATATATAAAATCGCTTCATAATAAATTAGCAAGTACCAAAATTAGTTTTCTTGTGTATATACCAAATTGAATGTTTACCCATGTGGGTTGTTTTGCACATTTTCACATACGTCATCCTGTAATTTGTTAAATTTAACATTGTTGAATATGTCCAAAGGGATGGCGTATTTTGGAAAAAATAAATAAATAAATTATACTAGAAAACAACTTAACTTGACACTAAACGTCAATACGGGCGGAGCCAAGAGGAGCTCACAAGCAGTCAGCGATCTCATCTAATTCGCCAAGTAGGCTGTGACGTTTCATCTAGCTCTTTTTTCATAAGCTAACGTCACGCAAACGTTATGCTGTCGTCCCGCTGTTTTTGTCAAGAAAGGTTGCAGTGTAGTATAGCAATAAATTTAATATTGGAAACATTTACAGTATTGACCAGCATGGATGACTCACCACGAAGACCGGCGATGTTTACGAATACACAAAAATAAATACATCTTACCAAGTATTTATTTAGTGGGAGTTATTAATTTTACTTATATATATACAGTATACATACATAATTGTGAAAGGGTTCAATATTTGATGCAGAAACCTTTTTTTCCAATACAGCTTGGTTACGATCAAGTATGGAAATAAAGAATTTTTCACAGTTATGTGGTGTAATTTCTGTAATACACGCGCTTGTTTTATAGTTTCTTAAAAGTCCCAAAGTGAAGTGGGGTTACGCTCAGCAACTTTGCACTTAAAAAATTACCCCTCTACTGGGTTTAGATTCGGGGAATTTCCGGGTCATGGCCTAAGGACCTGAAAATGGGAAAAATTAATTTAATTTGCTGGATAGCATTTTTGAGAGAAAAAAGAAAACCATTGCTGGTTAATAACATATGGGAGCCACTGAAAACACGTATCCATTGAAAACTATTAATATTAAATATCGAATATATAAAAACAGTTTCATAAGGCAATAACGTTGTAAACACGTATTTATTACTCACAGTAAAACAAGCTAGCCGCTTACACAAACGTTTTTTAGTTAAAACTAAAATACAGACCTTTCTCTGTTGCCACTACCAGTTATCAAAATTATAAAATTTAAAATGACCATTGCAACAACTACTCTACTTTTAGAAGGACTTATACTCTACTTATGGAGGAAAAAATCCATCATCAAAAAATTCATCACTGCTTATAACCACTATATAAATTTATATATATATATGTATATTAGGGTGGGCCGAAAAAACACTTTTTTTATTTCGAATTTGTAATAGCGCGGAAAAGTTACGAATTATGAAGACAAAAAGAAGTAAAAAAAAATTATCGAAATCGGTTGATATCTTCCGATCGGGCATAAGGCCTAAAATTTGACAAAAAGTGAAAAAACTTGATTTTCGTGATTTTTTTTTAAATTTTTGAATTGGATGTTTTCGAAATGTAATAGTGCGGAAAAGTAGCTAATTGTGAAGACAAAAAGAAGGAAAAAAAATTATCGAAATCCATTGATATTTTCCGTTCGCACATAAGGCCTAAAATTTGACAAAATATGAAAAAAACTTCATTTTTGCAATTTTTTTTGAAAAAATTTTGAATGAAATGTTTTCATAATTTTTTTGCGCGGAAAAGTTTAGAATTATAAAGACAAAAAGAGGGATAAAAAGGAGGAAAAAAAAAATATCGAAATCGATTAATATCTTCCGGTCGTGCCTAGGGCCTAAACTTTGACAAAATATGAAAAACCATCATTTTGCGATTTTTTATTTAATTTTTTGAATCAGATGTTTTCGTAATGCAATAGTTTGTAACGTTTACTAATATAGCCTTAAAACATTGTGCTTTGATTTCATTTTGGTCAGTTAATATCTTACGGCTGCGCATTAACCCCAAAATTACCCAAAAATAAAAAATTAAAAAAGGTACATTTTTACGCGTTTTTGGTTTTTGATGAATAATTTTTTGTGAAACAACCGTAGTATTTTTTGAGAAAGACTGACAATAATATATAAAAATAAACTACCACAGGTTCAGTCGATGTTATCCAGTTGCGAAAAGCCTTAAAAACTCTCATGCGTAAACGTCGGGCAGCAATCCAGGCAACATCGCTCGCTTGGCTACGGCTCTCTTCCACTCCATCGCCGCCTTCATAGGACCATGTCAGCTGTCTGCCTATATTGTTTTTTCAGTCTGCGCATCTATGTAGTAATCGCAGTGTACTATTAGTATTTAGTTCAATCTAGCTGTTTTGATTTTGAAAATCTTGTAGTCTTCTGTAATGATGTAGTTTCCTGCTGTGTGTGGACTCTGTGATTTAACAAAAAGTTATGTAATAACAAGACAAAAACTCGAACAACAAGACAAATATTTGGCTGCCCCACTTTTGGCACTCCAAAGAACTGCCATCAAACTAACTGCCTACTGGCGAAGACACCGTTATTCATTTCTAGTGCCAAATTTAACCTTCCTTGAGTACGGCACCTAATGATGTCCTTGCCACTGGACGGCTTGTTTGATGGCAGTTTTTTTGGAGTACCAAAAGTGGGGCAGCCAAAAATTTGTCTAGTTATTAGAGTATTTGTCTTGTTATTTGGCTCGGCAATTGTATAACTTTTTCGTTAAATCACCGAGTTCACACAGAGCAAAAAACTACATCATTACAGAAGACTACAAGAATTTCAAAATGAAAACAGCTAGAATGAACTAAATAATAGTATTCTGCGATTACTACATAGAAACGCAGACTGAAAAAACAATATAGGCAGACAACTGACGTGGTCCTAGGAAGGCGGCGATGGAGTGGAAGAGAGCCGTTGCCGGGCGAGCGACGTTACCTGGATTGCTGCCCGACGTTTACGCATGATAGTTTCTAAGGCTTTTCGTAACTGAATAAAATCGACTGAACCTGTGGTAGTTTGTTTTTCTATCTTATTGTCTATCTGTCTCAAAAAATACTACTGTTGTTTCACAAAAAAATATTCATCAAAAACCAAAAACGCGTAAAAATGTAACTTTTTTAAAATTATTATTTTGGGTAATTTTGGAGTTAATGTGCAACCGGAAGATATTAACTGACCAAAACAAAATCAAAGCACAATGTTTTAAAGCTATATTAGTAAACGTTACAAACTATTGCATTACGAAAACATCTAATTCAAAAAATTAAATAAAAAATCGCAAAAATGATGTTTTTTCATATTTTGTCAAAGTGCAGGCCCTAGGCACGACCGGAAGATATTAATCGATTTCGATATTTTTTTTCCTACTTTTTATTCCTCTTTTTGTCTTCATAATTATAAACTTTTCCGCGCGAAAAAATTATGAAAACATTTCATTCAAAATTTTTTCAAAAAAAATCGCAAAAATTAAGTTTTTTTCTTATTTTGTCAAATTTTAGGCCTTATGCGCGATCGGAAGATATCAATGGATTAATTTTTTTTTCGTCTTTTTGTCTTCACAATTAGCTACTTTTCCGCACTATTGCATTTCGAAAACATCCAATTCAAAAATTTAAAAAAAAAAAATTGCGAAAATCAAGTTTTTTCATTTTTTGTCAAATTTTAGGCCTTATGCGCCATCGGAAGATATCAACCGATTTCAATAAATTTTTTTTCCTTCTTTTTGTCTTCATAATTTGCAACTTTTCCGCTCTATTACAAATTCGAAATAAAAAAAAAGTGTTTTTTCGGCCCACCCTAATATATATATATATATATATATATATATATATATATATATATATATATATATATATATATATATATATATATATATATATATATATATATATATAACGTGAAATATACGTTTTAAACATCCTTTTATGATTTATGTTCAGGAAACCGTGTGTCTTCCTTAGACTTGATATTTTATGTAAAAGTGTCACTATTTTGTGTTTCGGAATTTTAAACTTTTAACGTGCGGAGATGCAAAGACGAAAGAAGACGTCTTCTTCTTTGAAGTAAATCTTAGGGGATTTACAAGTTTCAAATGTTTGAAAGCCTAAATTTTTAACTAATGTTTTATTCCCGTGTACATCTTAAATCTGGTTTAAGATCTTTTTCCTGCTGAGAGCATCCTCATGTCCTGGAAATCAGTAATCTGCGCAGTACATGTGTGTGTGTGTGTGTATGTGCTTGCGCGTAATTTAAAATGTTTATGGTTCAAAGTTCTTCAAATGGCATATAGTAGGGAATGAGTATATTGGTGTTCTAAAGTTATTTTACATTTTCTCATTTTTTTCTGTTTCTTTTCAGTGCTATCGTTACATCTTGTGCAATTGTTTTCTGTTTATTTATCTATTTACTTTCTTTGTAAAGATCGTAAAGTTTTTTTTCTTTTCATTTCAATACCTGTTTTATGAATTCTATGACATGTTTTCAAGGTTATTGTATTAAAATCAGTCAAAAGTGGACTAGAATGCATTTTAACACTACGGTGTTCTACAATTTTATCAGAAAGTTTCTTCCAAAACTATCATCAGTAAAAAATAGTCATCGTTTAGTGCTTGTATTTATAAAGCAAAACAAAAATAAAAAAATAATAGAAAAAACAAAAAACATTCAAAACAACAATTAAAAATTCGACAGCGTATCTAAGACTGATTTTTCTCCTACATGTTGCAAAAGTGTTCCTTATATTGATTTATTGGTCGCGTGTAGTTGAATAAATTTATTTATTACTTTTCGCTGAATCAAATTAATATGATTTCCTTCATCATATACATTTATCTTTTAAAAGGGCAGGAAAATTTATGGTTTAATTAACGTTGATAAATAGCAAAACAATCACAGTATTTTCGAAAAACGTTCTTTAATAAGTAACATCGATTAAAAGGTCACATTTACAAATAGAGGGATTTCGTACGAAACACAATCCTGATCTCTTTTTTTTCCAACCACTTTATCACCTTTCTGCAAGTGACATTTTCGGAAAGAAATAATATTACTCAACGGATTATGCAACGCGTCTTGGAGCTAAGCCTTTAAGTATATTAAATTACTCTTATTTCAGGATAAAAATTCCGAATGGTGTTCCAATATTGACTTATGTACAAAGATTAATGTTTTTGATTTGAACAAAAGTTACTTTTAATTTCCACGTATCACCTTCTACTTTGGTATTTTAAGCAAATAATCGATTTTTCACTCTGTTACGGTACGTGCAGATTTGCTTTAATTGCAAGTATTATAGATAGGTTGAATAATGTGCTTAGGAAGGAGAGATAAAAATGTCTTCAAAGACTAATCACACTTATTATGTCTCTCTTTCCCATCTGAGTTTGAACAAGGAATTATCACCTTTGAATGAGCATTATTATAATAGCTTGGAAATAAACACAGCTGATTACACGTTGTGGCTATTTTCCAACATATTTCGAAAAATGTTTCTGTACTACACATCTGTCTACTCAAACTACACATCTGTACACATCTGTAATTGCGCTTACAAGCAATTAAGGAGCAAGATCTAAAGTTTTATTTACATTCATAACAGAAATTTACATTTTTGGAAAACTTATGTTTTATGTGTAGCTCAGACAAGCAGTACAAATAATGATTAAAATGTAGCTCATTAGAAATGGTCCATGTAAATCTTTTTAACAAGGGTAATTCGAGGTATTTCTCCTGAGAAAAACAATGTAATTCGGAGTTAACGTGATGTGTATATTTATTCCTTCATTATCCCGAATACGTACGCAAAACTTTTACCCCTAAAGCAAATCACGTAGCAAAGCAAATTAATTTAAGATAAATGAATATTTATTTAACAAGTCTCTTTCTCCATTAGAATGCCTGACTTTTTTTGAGTTCTTAAGTACATTCTTTAGCATGACGAAAAAAATATATTTTGTGATCACTAGCCATTTCTTGAGTTCACTTAATGAAGAACTTTTGTAATTACACTTTTTTTCCTGCGATACTAATTTCGGTTATTTTCATAGTAATTTTTCATTTATAATCATATTCGGTTGATAGATTTGTACCACAATTTTAAGTAATGCTTTCCAATATTTATTAAAACAAGATTTATAAATAGTCGAGTTTTTTGTACTTAAAAAAAAATTAAAGTGAAAAAAATGTAATTGGTTTGTTTTACAGAATTTAAAGTGACACATGCTAATTACATGCTATTTATTTATTTTTTAAAGCATATTTAATTATAAATTTTGAAGTATTTGATAACCGTTGCTTTCTGTACAACAAAAGAATGTATCGTTTCTGGAGATTTTCCATTGTGTCATCCTTCAACTTCAAAAAACAGCTTAGAATTATGAATATGGTGAAATTCGCATTTATTAAAGGATTTCTTAAGACAGCATTTTCCCCCCTAGCGATATGGTTCCTGAAAATTATTTTTAAAACTGTACGCATGACAACACTTTTTAATGCACCGTTTATTTGCGTAAGGTAGTCTAAATGACTTTAGGACGACAGTAGTCTCCTTTTTGAAACATAATGGACATTGTTTATATTGTATAAATGTTAAGATTTTTTGGTTTTATTTTAATAGTTCATTTTTTTCGAAACAAAACATACTATAACAATTTTATCTTCTTTAAAATAGTTTTTTCGGCCAACCAATTAATGGTTACTTCCCAGTCGTAGATAACTTTCCCTTATTAACACGTCCTACCCTAATATTGTGCTCATGTATTGGAGTAAATATGTTTTCTTATTTAATACATTTTCTGGGTAATACTTAGATGAGTGCAGTACTATTTATTTAATTTATTTAAACCCCACCAGTCACCACCGTACCTACCCTGATGAGGGTTTAACCGGATGTGGTGGATGGGAGGGTATACGCTAGGGTGGGTCGAAAAAAAATAATTATTTTTTTTCGAAACGCTATACCGCGGAAAACTTGCCTCTAGGGTAGGTAAGTAAAATACAGATTAAACAGAGGAAAAATATTGAGTCCCCAGCTAGCGCATTGTACTTGAAATTTCGATTTTTTTTGAAAATTAAGTCATTTTTCAATTTTTTTTGCAATACTAAGTCAATAATATTTTATTCCGCTACAGTGAAAATCCTTTACTAAAATGGTTGAAAAACCCATAAAGAACGTTAACTGGTCAAAATCGTTCAATTTGCGTCGGCGCAAAAGACTCAAAAATCGGTAAATTATTGCGTTTCATGCTCGCAGCAATTTTAGTCGGCCTCGTTGCCCGGTGAATGGCAGTCATTACTGTTCAATGTATCAAGCTTTTCAATGCATTTCCTACATGGAAATTAGTTCGTCCAAGGAATTTGAAAAAGAAATTGATAAAAACTAGGCATAAAGATTCTGAATAGCACGCTTGAACTAAGTCACCTCGGCAGATGCGCATAATATTGAAAAACACTGCATTGAACTGTGATCGCTCCAGAATTTCGAGCAGAACAACGGCCGTTGAAGCTTCAAGTATGATGAAAGATATGAATATCGTTACTAATGACGGCCACTCTCACATTATTAACAAAAGTAAAATTAGAAGGGAAAAGAGCCTAACGTAGTGAACTTTAAAACCAATGTATTGAAGAACGCAGTCCGCTCTAAGGACTTTTTTTGATGGAAGGACGAATAACGCCCTTGTAATTCAGAACATTAACCAAAAACACTTAAAACTCCAACCATACATAAAACAGTAACATTATTCTTTAATTAAAAAACATGGATCTGTGAGTTTGTTGGTCACGTTACACCATTAAGTGAAACTGCTCAGAACATTGCTGATAGCATTATCTCTAATCTGACTGAGTGCCGTTTTTCCTTAGACGAACTAGATGTATAAAAGTTACGGCACAGTTACTAACCAGGGTTGGAAAAAATATTTATGTGTTTTATAGAACAACAAAACACCTCTACAGTGGGGAGTTTGCCTTTGCACTTTAACGAGTTGTCTTTGTAGAGCATTTGTTCCAAGCCTTAAAATGTGAAACGACTATGCTAAAATCATTTAGTAGCTAATTAGTATCCATCTTCATAAGTGCAAAAAACTTCCAATACTGGATTTTGAAGTACCAGGCATTGATTCCCATTTGTAAACAAAGAGCAACAATACCTGTGTGCATAAGTTCTGTTATAAAGTCAGGCAGATGCACTGTGGACTTTACTGCTCGCGAACCAGGTCCTCGTTCCCACTCACGATGGATGACAACTGCTAACAGTTTTGAGACTATATGTAAGTGCGGAAACCCCTTCAGATAATCACAAACTGTTAGTATGTTTTTATTATCAATCATACATGTTTGTATGGCTCAAATAAAAAAAAGCCAGTACATGACAGATGGTCCTACACATATTTTTGAAGCAAATCAAATCCATAAGATTGCTATGGGAGAATTTGATTAGAGTAGTTGATCCTGTGATTTAAAGAAATGCATTGTTTGCCCATCCAGAGCACTTGCTTCTTAGGATGATAGTGGATGCAGGAAAATACATCAGTAAGTTAGGTTTCAGAAAATTATAAAAACTAGAAAATAATCCCGCAAACCAGAATCAATAAGGTATTTTCGGTCTTAAAAATTAGCCTTCAGGCAACGAACTGCACAGAAATAATTAATCGGATCACTATTACACTTACACCACTTCCATTTTTTCCGAAGAGTTTCTGATGATTAATCGTGGGCTAAAATCACTGCTGGTGAAACTGGTGACAGATGGGTAAGTTCTTATTTAACACAAAACAGCTAAAAAAAATCGTCTTCGGAAGAACCGAGATAGTTTAATAAGATCTACCCTTTTAATCAAAAGATTCAATGCCGAAGTTTTGCAGCAAGTACAGATTCGACTTAAACACACAAAAATAGTGAGACTTTTGCAATGCAGTAAATATGTTATTGTAATAAAAAGACAATATTAATGTGCTCTTTTAGTACCTTTTCTATGCTTACTTCATTACAATAAACTGTAGTGTAAACTAAAAAAGTAGTTATCTTTTAACACACGGAGCTCAGAATAATTTACTACATATTCCTTTAAGGTTCTAGTATGTACCTTAAATGCAATAATTTACCGATTTCTGAGTCTTTTGCTCTACCGAAAATTGAATGATTTTAACCGGTTAACATTCATCATACTTGAAGCTTCAACAACCGTTGCTCTGCTCGAAATTCTGGAGCGATCACAGGTCAATGCAGTATTTTTCAATATTATGCGCATCTGCCAAGGTAACTTAGTTCGAGCGTGCTATTTAGAATCTTTATGCCCAGTTTTCATCAATTTATTTTCAAATTCCTCGGACGAACTAATTTCCATGTGGGAAATGCGTTGAAAAGCTTGATACATTGAACAGTAATGAGCAGGGGTGATTGTGAGTTCATAAAAAAATACCTGAAAGTTTTAAAGAAAAAGTGGGGGGGGGGGTTTAAAACCAAGGCCCCTATTACTAAAGCACACCTAATTTTATGATTATACATACATAATAATTAATTTCCTTTCATAAACTAACACATTTCATATATTCAAATAGTTTTTAGTCAAAATATTGTACATGCATTTAATTAAATTGTAAATGAGTAATAAAGATACTTATGAGCTGGTGATGAGCAACTATCTCCAAAAAAATATTTTAAGGAGAAAGCAAAAGTCTAACAGAATTACTGTTTGTTGTGCGAAAGCATTTATAAAGTAATGAAAGTTGCATTTGTAACATTTTGTTGCATTTCATTTGTTTGTCTCCTAAGGGTAATAAGCATCAAAAGGTCAAAAGTGAGAAAAATTTGATTCTCATATCGCATGCAAATAAAATAATTTAGAAAGGTAAAAAAACAATCAGAATTTTCATCTCAACATTTCTATTTGATGAATATTATTAATAATTATCGGTATAATCATCGAAAATTCGAAAAAGAAAAAAAAAAACTCTGGAGGTGGGAAGATAAAAGCATAATTAAAAATAGTTTATTTCCGGTATTTTCGAACATGAAAATACCAGAATCGATCATGAAAATACCGGAAATCCGGTAAAATACCGGAACACAATCACCCCTGCTGACTGTCATTCACCGGGCAACGAGGCCGACTAGAATTGCTGCGAGCATGAAACGCAATAATTTACCGATTTTTGAGTCTTTTGCGCCACCGCAAATTAAACGATTTTGACCAGTTAACATTCTTTATGTGTTTTTCAACCATTTTAGTAAAGGATTTTCACTGTAGCAGAATAAAATATTATTGACTTAGTATTGCAAAAAAATTTGGAAAATAACTTAATTTTGGAAAAAAATCGAAATTTCAAGTACAATGCGCTAGCTGGGGACTCAATATTTTTCCTCTATTTAATCTGCATTTTACTTACCTACCCTAGAGGCAAGTTTTCCGCGGTATAGCGTTTCGAAAAAAAAATAATAATTTTTTTTCGACCCACCCTAATAAACATGGGTAATGCGCTGCTTAATCTTCAGAGGGCAGGAGCAGCATATAGATTTTTTAGATTCAGCTTTGCAGGTTTCATGAAACCTGCAAAGCTGAATCTAAAAAATCTATATGCTGCTCCTGCCCTCTGAAGATTAAGCAGCGCATTACCCATGTTTATGTTTTACATGTTAGTTTTAAATTTCAAGTAGTTTTAAATGTTTTTCCTGATGTTTCTCATTGTTGTTCTATTTATTTCTGTTACTCCAATTTATGCACAGTTACTCTTCATGAGCTATTATTGTCTCTTTTTGATATTCATATTTGCAATTGACTTTTAGCTGCAATAAATGCGCTAGTTAATTTGCAGACTTTAAACTGTTAATCTTGATTATATATATATATATATATATATATATATATATATATATATATATATATATATATATATATATATATATATATATATATATATATATATATATATATATATATATATAATATTACAAACAAAAAGTAAAAGTGAAATAGAAAATGGCACATTAGGAGAAGTGAAAGGAGAAAGGTTGAATCCAGAGCTCATCAGCCGTGGGGGATTCAAGAGTGGTCGAAAGACCAAAAAATTTAAATATAAACTATAAAGAGGATGTTTAAGTTCAAAATATGCAGTCTACAGATCTTCATTAGGCAAAACAGCAGCAATGCGAGTCTGCAAACTGTACATAAAAACAAAAACTTAAAACTAAAAGCAGGGGTTTCGCCTCGACCCTCGACCGATTAGGAATGAAATTCCCAAAAATCAGCCACCCACAGTACGGTCCTGTTATGAAAATAAAATCATCTCACCTGAAATTCCGCGTGACAAAATCCAAATAATATCCGCTTTTTGGACACGGATTTACATTTTTTTGATTTTTACATTGACAACTGGACTGCCTCTAGATTTGCTGGATATTATTTGGATTTTGTCATGCGGAATTTCAGGTGAGATAATTTTATTTTCATACCAGAACCATACTGTGGGTGGCTGATTTTTGGGAATTTTATTCCTAATCGGTCGAGGCGAAACCCCTGCTTTTAGTTTTAGGTTTTTGTTCTTATGTACAGTTTGCAGACTCGCATTGGTGCTATTTTGCCCAATGAAGATCTGTAGACTGCATATTTTGAACTTAAACATCCTCTTTATAGTTTATATTTAAATTTTGTGGTCTTTCGACCACTCTTGAATCCCCCACGGCTGATGAGCTCTGGATTCAACCTTTCTCCTTTCACTTCACCTAATGTGCCATTTTCTATTTCACTTTTACTTTTTGTTTGTAATATTATATACTTGGCTTTTTAGTTCAGCTGCTTTGCGCATCTATGGGCTTTTGGTGTGGTCTCTTCGTCTTTCTTCTTACAATTCTGATATTATATATATATATATATATATATATATATATATATATATATATATATATATATATATATATATATATATATATATATATATATATATATACACATATATATATATATATATTGCAATAATGCAATGCTGTCTCCATATTCACCGAATAAGGAATTTTTGAAAAGTCACAGTGACTTCCCGTGCCCTTCCATGGGGGCGCTCTTGAGGGTGCTGTTTTTGAGAAGACTTACTACTCATGTAAAAAATGCACACTGATTTGAATGCCAGCGAGGCTTGCTTTTCTGCTTCTGACAGTTTGCATTTATCATGAAAGACCGCTTTAAGTTTTGGGCCAATAAAATGGTTTCTTTTACATTCGCACCACTTAAACTTTTAAATTGGTTTATGAGAGGCAGGAAAATTACTCCTTATCTGCCCAGGGCTTTTACAAGTATATTTTCATTAAAAGATTCCACTGTGCATTGGTGAAAGAAGGCATACCTTAGATTCATAAGTGGGTTATTTGTTTTTGGTGTCATACACACACATTCATAAATGAAGTTAACTGAACTGTTAGGAGATTTTTACAAATGTATCAAAAAATAAATAACAAGTAGCTTTTGGGGAAAATTCCAGAAACTGAAAGAGCGAATAAGTAAATAAATAGACAAAAAAAAACAATGATCGAATATAAATAAAAGAGTACATTAATAAAATGATAAAAATAAATAAATGAACAAAATAGTGAATGCAAGAATAAAACTGAATTCTCAAATAAAGGAATATAAATAAAGGAATTAATAAATGATTAAGTAAGTGATTTAATAGATGATTGAATAAGTAAAAGAAATAAACTGTTTCACTCATCTACTTTGCTCCCAATGCAAAGACTAAATGACTTTTTTTTTTGAAAAACATTTAAAATAAAAATAAGCTTAAAAGTAAACAAAAAAAATACTGCTTTCAATATTAGTTGGCTTCAATTATTATTTGAAGGGACAAGTGGATGAAGGTGATATGCTACAATTTTGGAAAAACATACTTTTTACCATGGATGAAGGTGAAAAGGCGATTTTTTTTTTTTTTTTTGAAATCTTTTTCTAGAAATTTAAAAAATTGTCACATATTTCCTTTATTCACTTGCCCCTTCAATTGTGTTTTTGAGTTACCACAATTGAACACACACTATTTTGAATGTGTGTAAATCGGCAAAATTCAAATGTCACATATCATCTTTATCCTCTTTATCCCTTCATTAAAAATGTTAATACCAAGAACTTTACTACTGTATAATAACAAAAACAACTTTTAACTTGAAACAAAATATTACAATTTTAAGAATTGCTTGCGTTACTATTCTTTAAAAACTGATAGCAAATTATTTAATAATTTATCATGCGAATCACTTAGAGAAATTTCAAAAAAAAAAAATCAGAGTTGAATACATGCTCACACAAAAAAGGAAAAACGAATTAAAAAGAACGTGCATTGTTCTAGTATACTTACCTCCAATGGGTATTGCATGATTGCAAATTATATTTGAAACTCAAATTACATTTTAAGATCAGAAATTATCACTATTTAGAGCAATTTAAAATGCAATACCGAGTACATGTTTAAAGTAAAATTATAGTTTTTTTTTTTAATCAAAAAACCCGGCTGTTGATTGGGAGCAGGGACGGTCATATAGGTTCACGTATATCTAAGAGTAAAACTGTGGTCAAAATATCACGTTTATGTTTAAGGGCTTTTAGACACACTTAATATAGCTTTCAACAATGCACTAAAAAAATGTTCTATACCGTAAAAAAAATTAAAACAAAAATGTGTAAGACCCGCGGATAGTCGAGAGTTTACTGTACATATTTCAATGTAAAACACAAAACCGGCAATAAGTAGGAGTTCTTGTTTCTAGCACCGAGATCTTGTATTGTGAATTTAAATCTGAATGACATTTTCTGCTTGCAATTGGTGCTGGAAGGGCAATGCTGTATAGATTATTACTTTTAACCTCATGTCAGTAATATCTAAGCTCTTTTTAATGTGATTAAGATAATACAGCTCATTTCCTTCTCTTTTTTTTTCTTTTTTTTTTTTTTTTTTTTTGTTGTTTACAGTTAGATATTTGTTGCATTAAAATTATAGAGCTGTTACTGTCTCATTAATACACAGTTTGCTTTTAAACTTCTAAAAGAAATTCTTCATTTAAAACTCTTATTAGGGTAAGTGCTCCAGTAGTCGGCCATGTAAGAGATCTTTTGTTGATCTTAGCTAACCGCTAACCTAGAACTTTCAGCTATCAATACAGCAACAAAAGCAAGGTAAAACTTTAGAATGAACCTTTCTGATAGTGAATCACCTACTTCTTTCAGAAATTCAAAAAAAATTATGTTAAAATCCAAGCTGTTGTCAACACTAGTAAATGCTCCAGTAGTCGGCCACAGAATCATTTTAGCTGAAAAATAAGCAGAATCGCAATCTTAGATGACGGGCACACCATTCAAAATGAAATGACTCATTACTAATTCAAAACAAGAAGTTCTGTCAAGAACTAAACGAGCCTACTTTCCCGTACATCGACATCGGCATTCTAGCATCTGATCATTATTTTCTTGATTATCTGAGACTGAAAATTATGTCAAACATACCTTTTTAGCACTTAAAGCTGATTTCTACAAGCAAAATATACCCCTCTCATCAGATGAAATGGACAAGTAAAAAGTAAATAAACGAATAAATAAAGTTTTGTCGCACGTTTTAAAGAATGTAACTGTTACAGTTCTTCCGTAGAAAAAATCCTCAATCGTTTTCAAAAAAAAAATAATAATAATAAATAAATAAAAGTACAAAGAGCATCAAAACACATTTTATCAAAGAAAGAAAAAAAAAAGAAAAAAAAAAGAAAAAAAAACTCGTCCGTTAATAAAATGTCTCGAATTTCAATTTTAATCCGTTGCCAGTTGTTAAATTTAAATAAAGAATAAAATGCCCTCGTGAATGAAAAATTTCTCTTACAAAAAAAAATCGTCTGCCAAAAAAAAAAAAAAAAAAAAAAGAAAAAAAATAACAATAATAAATAAAATAAAACAAATGAATAAATAAACAAAAAATCGCCTACACAGTCAGTCATTTTTTTTTCTGAGCCTGCATTTCCGCCATGTTTGCGGAGTCGGAGTCGGCATCAGAGTCCTCACGGAAGATTATTCAGAAAAGTGCTTTACAAACATTATTTATCAAAACCATTTTCTTACAAAGTTAGTTTGGAGGAAATCCGACTTTAAGTTCAGGATCAACATTCAACTTAAATTCCCCGTAGGCGCTAATGTTATTTTTTTTTTTCTGAATGGTTCAATATTGAACGAAAAATGGTTCAAATCAAAAAGCGAAATATGGGAATGAGCCTCTCCGAGATCTTTTAAACAAAAAAAAGTTTATTCCATTCGGACGGTTCACTCAAAAGTTATTAGGTGGGGAAAGGTTGCTTGAATGGTTCAATGTTGAACGAAAAAATGTTCAAATTGAAACTTTAAATACGGTAATGAAGTATCCTTGCCGAGATCCTTCGAACAAAAAAAAAAAGTTTATTTAAATCGGACTGTTCATTCAAAAGTTATTAGGGGTGACAGCTTGCTTGAGCGGTTCAATGTTGAACGAAAAATTGTTCAAATCGGAAATGTAAATACAGGAATGAAGTATCCTTGAGAAGATCTTTCGAACAAAAAAAAGTTTGTTCAAATCGGACTGTTCACTCAAAAGTTAGCATGGCGGGACAGGTTATTTGAACGGTTCAAAGTTGAACCAAAAATTGTTCAAATCGAAAAATTAATATGGGAATGAGCTGTACTGGCCGAGATCTTTCCAACAAAAAAAAGTTTGTCCAAATCGGCATGTTCATTCAAAAGTTATTGAGGGGGGGGGGACAGACGGACCGACCGATCGACACACAAATTCCCCATCTCAAAACCCTACTTTCAAATTTTTAATTTTTCGATATTCATTTTATCTTTTTGTTTCTTTTTGGCTTTTTTTGCAGACTTTTTTCTTCTTTCTTTTATTTTTAACGGGAAAGTAGGCTAAAAAGTACCCAAAAGTTAACTGCCACTGGTTGATGATTGAGGATAGGTACATGAATGTGTGAATGGGTCATATCTGATTTGGAATTAAAAATGTACTATTTATGAGGAGTTTTATGTCATTGTAGCCGACTACTGGAGACTGGCAGACTACTGGTGCACTTACCCTACTGCTTTAAATTCAATCAGGGTATATTACCTGCAAAAGAATTTAAATGAGCAATTAAAATCATCTCAAAGAGCATACATAGGCAAAACTGAGCGAAACTAGTTAAAATCAAATTAAAACATCTTTCTACACATGGTGATCGAGTTACCTAATTAAACAGGAGTAAAAATGGTACTTTAAAAGAGCATTTAAAGCATGACGACAGTTAGACTATGCTGAATAATGAAAATTAACTGTAATTCTACAGCTTATTTCATTACGATTTGTTTCTGAATGATAAAGCTACTTGTGTTTCAGTTTGTTTTATTCCAGACACACAATTATGTCTATCAACTTTATCATGTGTGCACAGTTGAATTTGCTCAGCGTGAATGTTAATATGGGTAATTCTAAAACACATATTCTCTAAAATAACACCTGAACGGAATAATGACTGTAATTTTGAAGTTCATCAAAAAAATTTTCCTTCATTTCGCTGACTTGTATCTTTAGCGTAATTAATAAATATTGAAAGAGCAATGTAATTTCCAAAAACAATATTAAAAAGACTAATTTCAGTTTGTTGTGACAATAACCGAACCTTTGCATTTGTATTTTACTTGAACAAATCAGTAAAATTTTTGCATATTTTTTGATTACTCCTCTACTTAACATGACACGAAATAGAGGCTCATGGTTAGATCATTTTAGATTAAATCTGGCATTAAATTCGTTTCAGAAAAATGATGCAGCTTTAGGAGTAGTATCAGCAAAATATTACAAAATAAAATTAAATTTCATTCACTAAGTGCACTTTGAAAATTTTTTTTTCAGTTGCACCCAAACTCAGAGATGAATTCAACTGCAACTAAAAAATTCTTGCTTTGGAATTATTCACTATATAATAATATGCCTAAATAAAAAAAATCTGCTGTGGACCCCAAACCACTTATTTGCACGACTATTCAATAATAATCAATAATCGATGGTTTTAAAAACTCTAAGAAATGGACGAGTACATTCATCAGCTCCGTCATTTAGGGGGGGGGGGCAATGTATTTACATATAAGTAGACGTGGTTTTTGTTGTTTTCTGGTGAAATTGTATTGTGTTCTTACCCTCTGTCCCCCCCCCCCCCAATGGAAAAACTTGAAATGACGGGCCTGATATTCATGTACGTACACGCATTAAAAGTTATCACATAAAATATTTCTCAAAAGTGTTATTATTATTATATTGTTATTATCATTATCATTATTATTATTATACTATTGCTATTATTGTGTTATTATTAATGTTTTTTTACTGCTGTTGTTGTTTTTTTTAACATTATATTGATGTTGTTGCTGTATTTACATCCCAATTTCCTTGATACTTCATCAAACTCCCTACTAAAGATTCACAGACAAATATTTTCCCAGCTTAAAACTTCACTTTCAGTTTTTCTTTCCAATACTAGTTTACTATTTAATTAGTTTTGACTCCTTTTTAAAATTATTTTATTTATTTATTTATTTTTGTGAAGTTTTCACGATGCATTTAGGATTAATTATGTTTTGTTTTACTTTTATTGAGCAATAAAATTGCTTATTGATTTCACTTTGTCTGGTCTCTGTTCCATCAATGGACATTATTTTGTTTACTTGGTAGTGAAAACAAACCCTCGCATTTGAACTTTTGAGACTAATAGAATGAGCGGATTTTTCTATGTAAGCTGGAATTCATTTGAAACTTCCTGAGTTCTAATCAGACCAAGAGTCCTGTTCTAATCAGAACAGGAGTTACAAATATTTAAGCTCAAATTTGAAAACTTTCATCAAGTAAAAATCAGTGATAAGAGTTAAACTGTTTTATGTTTTCCAGTGAGAGTTAACGGTTACATGTTTTCTTAAAGGAGTTAATCGTTTTATGTTTTCTA
>JAXGGA010019374.1:0-20210 GCA_038373865.1 Uloborus plumipes
TGCAATTATAGAAATGCCATAAAATGAAAGTAAGGAGCTTTTTAATATTCAGAGTTTTTATTTTTGCTGGTTCGGATTTGCACGACTTTTACCGAGACTATTTGTTTCACCTTGCATTTCACGCATGGTTCAAAATTACATATGGGTGATTCTACAAATACGGGAATATTTCTAACATGTAGATTTCAAAACATTAAGTTAAAATTAAAAATCTGAAAAAAATCAGCAAAGCACTTGATAAGTTACATAAGTAAAATAGAATATCACAAGAGCTTAAATGTTTGTATTTTATTGTATTTTTGGATTTTTATTTTTTTGAAGGCATATGTGAATGATAAAAAGGACATGTGGATGACACAATGGGTATGTGAATATAACACAGTAAGTATGTGAATAACACAAACACAATAGGTATATTAATGAAATTTTTTAACCAGTAAACTGTTAGACATAATTTTTAAACATTGTACTGTCATAGTTTGGCTTTTGATTCATCCACGTGTCTTATATTGGGGCATGTGAATGACAATAGAAAAAGGGCATGTGAATGACAAAACACAAGTAATTGTGTTCTCAAAAAGTCATATTTGAATATTTTTCGGCTTCACTTCGAATTAGAACCCACAAATGTAAGCCTTAGGATTACTCATTATCAAAATTTATTTACATGTACATTTTACATGCATTCTGTGGGGCATGTTAATGACAAAGTTAAAAAACACTTGCCTTGAAAGTTGAGTTTAGCTTGCTTTTTATCAAAAAGTAATTGCAGAACAGCAAAATTAATCCTCAGCCAGGAATAACAAAGTTCCATGCTTTATTTTAAGATGTGTTGCCAGATTTTGAAATAAAACATTTCAGAGAAAAATATCTATACTTTTTAGACATGTGGATGACTGATAATCGCTGGGACAAAGTTTAGATTAACTTTTAGAGATATTATTTTCATATTATTTTGCTTTTTTTGTGATTTACATCTTGCACACATTCATATTTATAAATAAAAAACTCGAGAAAAAAAATCACTTATTTTTTTTAAATCTATATTCCATTGATTGTGAAAATTGCACCTATGGGACAGGGCATGTGGATGACATTTCAATCTAATATCCTTTTTTTGAAATGAATTATAATTAGATATTGACATTGTTGATAACGGAAATTATAGAACAAAAGACGTATAAAAATATTCCCAAAATAGTTTTTATTAAATTAAAAACAAAAAGAGCAATCAGTAGGGAACATAAATTTGCCCATTTTTGTAGAATCACCCATATATTGGTTATTGTTAAGTTTGAACTATATTAGTATTTCATTTGAAATGTTTATCATAATTATTACTTTTTAGTTCGGAATAACAATGTATAAACATTGTCAGGAGTTGATTCAGTTCTCGTAAATTTATCCACTGCTTATTTTTTTGTTGCATACTTATCTTTTTATTTATGGTTTGCGCATTGCGCAATCTTTTGAATTCTTCCAGGCATGGCTGGGTTTTTCCAGGAGTAACAACGGCAACTGAAATGAGTCAGCTAGTCAGCGTCAGTTAGTGAGAATATTTGCCATGTAACGAGATGGTGCTGTTATATTGTCTCGCCCGATGTTGGCGGAGAAAATTATTTAATTAAGTAAATACGTAATTAAAAGGATTAGTTTATAAAAGTTGAAGACTGCGATTATTTACTGAGTGTTTAATTATATTTGCCTAAAATTGTCCTGAGAATTGCAGTGCAAGAAACAGGAGTTTTTCTTTAGTTCCATATGAAATTAGGATTAAGCAAAAAAGTGGGATTTATTAAAGTAGAGATGTTAGGGACAACAGTAACAATGAATACATAATGTATAAAAAGAAGTTAAGGAAATTTTTATGCAACAAGTTCTTGGGTTTGGGTTTTAAACCAATGATTTACAAACTAGTGCTCTATATTTGGGAAAAATAAGCAAGCTGTAAGTTTCCTTTAGAATACCAGTATATTTTAACATTGAAGAAATCTGAGCTACTACACATTGATCTGAAGAAGTGCTGTACGAATACAAAATATCCATGTGCTTGATGCGACATGAACCCAATTCCTAAGTCTTCCTTATTCGCTAATGGTAACTAGGGTACGTTAATGTCGTATTCATAAAGTCCATCCAGTTCCCTTTCTAAGTTAATACTTTTGGAGGAATGGGGCACCTTATATCCCAAGAACGAACCTGTCATTAGGGCACCATACAAACGACTAAACCACATGTACTGAAGTACGAGGACACTCGAGTGCAACTCCGACTTTTCTAATGGTGTAACTTCAATTCAAGAGCATGAATGTAACACTTTATGCACCCATTACTTTAAAATATATTATGAAATTTTGCCATAACATATATTTTTATAACTTCATTTCATTTAAAGTACTAAATTGTTAACGTTTTTGTAAAATCGAATATTAACCCCTGGAAAAAAATTCTTACAGAAACGTTTAAAAAATATTTAGGACTTTTATTTTTCTTAGAGACTCATTAGCATAATGTCTTATACCACTGAGAAGTTTCCACAGATCAATTTGAAGAAATTTTTCTCGCTTTTGAAAAATTAAAAGAATTGAGTTTCATTTCCGAAACGTGTTTTAACATTCGATTAGAGAAAAGCGTGACTGGGGAGCAAAATTTTCTTTGGATTTAAATAAATAATTAAGATTGAAGACACACTGGAGGTTTAATAGTTAAAAAAGACGTTTTTCTGATTATATGCACGATAAATCTAAAAGTAGAATGATGTGCATTTTTAAATCAGCAGGTTTAAACGAAGTACTTGTTTTCATTTTATATTTTAATATATATACTTATTTTTATGAAATGCAACGAATAAATTATTAATTAAGCAGTATTTGAAATTAAATAGACGAGCTTGAAAATAAAAAGACACTTTAGAAAAGTTGGCAGCATCATACGTAACGAAAGCTAAAAGCTCGTTGGGATACAACAAACAAAAACAGCACAGAAGGGGAGGGGAAGGGAGAGTCACACACACACTCAAGAGTCCCCGTACCTACCAAAGATTGTGGTTTAACCGGAATAGAACCCTGAAGAGCGCTCTGTTCGTTTTGAACCAGACCAAGGGCCGAGCAAACCCTTGCCCCAGCACCCCCAGAGGTATCGTTTCACTTGGAGGACTTTGTGACCACGACATTTTTAACGTCCCCCGGTCACCATTATTGAAGACGTTGGATCTTTGATCGGATGAGATCGAACCCGGTCACGAGTCCGACGACTTACCGATCGGGCTATCACGGCCCAATGGAGAGTCACAAAACACCTAGCAGGAATATAAACTACTGTATTAGGATTGGCAATATTTTCTAAATCTGCAATCTCGGGGGAGGGGGGTGTTACCCCCAATCCCCTAGCTGTACCAGTGGATTCAGCTTTAAAGCCGTCTACAAGGATAACATTTTGTGATCAGTAGCAGTTTGAATGCTACATAATCTAAATTGGTCTTAAATCATTTAAAATTCAATACAACATGGCTTCGATTATTAAAAAAAAAATTAAATAAATAAATAAACTTTATTATTTTGTTTTCTGAATTTAGAAGTTCAACACAGGTGAAATTCCTGCGGAAACAGTATCGAGAGTCAAAATATAAGTCAAACTAGTAAATTGCACAGATTAGCCATTAAAAGGAATTTCAGTTCTTCAGCATGTTAGCTCCATGCTAAAGGTCAGCCTAGTCAAAAACGGGAGCTTAGCAGAGCTCCCGTTTTTGACTGATAAAAAAAAAGTCTTAAAAAAGAGACATTTTCTTAATTAAGAGACATTAATGTAAGCAATAAGACTGAAACTATAATCTTTTTGTATTAAAAGCTGAGTATCTTTCTATCTATGTCCTGCTTCTTTCTCCTGAGCGCCAACGAACTGAAAATCGAAACAGGTACCGATAGATTCGTGATTTTTCAGGCTTCATTAGGTATAATTTTCACAAGGTTTGATAAAGGGATTCTGAAGAAATCTCAGTTTCTTGATCAGAAATCTTCAGTTTTTTGCTCAAATTAAAAGCGATTTGTCCAAAATGATTAAACATGAAAACTATTGTTATAAAACGTGGTTGATATGAAACATTAATAATAATGATAAAAAGAAGTTTGAGAATGGAGGCTAAGCTGAATCAAACATGAAACTCATTAGCGAGTCATGTACGTAGTATTTTTATCGCAAGCAACTTGTTTTTTTTTTTTTCTTTTAATATAAAGTAGTTGAAAAGCCATCTACTTATACTAAAAACTGAGTATTTATCTTTCTTTCTATAAATGTCCTTCTACTTTCCCTGGAATGGCAATGAACTGAAAGTCGAATTAGTTACCGACATTATTTGTAATTTATTCTTTTTTATTAGTTTTAAAATTTACATAATTATACAATTACTTTGCTTCCCTACGATTCGTAGTTTCAATGTTAAGAATGCTGGCTTTTAGATTATTTACTACAAATACTTGAAGATAAAAACACATTTTAATGTCAGACTAACTGCATGGACCGGCAACGCATGAGCTACCTCTGCACAAAAAATTAACAAAAATTGAACAAAAATAATAAATCCTTTGCATTATAATGGGTATGAATTGTTACTTCCAAAACCGTTTTTAGGGCATAAATGTGTCCTTCGGTTTTCCACGCGTTAATAAGGCAACAATCTATTTACAAACTATTTTAATTACGCTATGATATCAATATAGTAAATATATAGTAAAAAATTACACGATGAAACGCAAAAATGAAAGAAACATCAGAAAAAAAAGTAAGTAAGGTACGTTCAGTCTTATAAAATATTCAAGTTTTGTGAATTCTTTGTTCAGAGGTAGCACGTGCAACGCCGGGCCAGTTAGCAAGTATCCTATCTAAGATACGTTTCATTGTAAGATTTCAAATGCAATGCTTAAAAAAAAAAATCTGAAATAAAACCAGAAAAATGCCAACGATAAATATTTCACAGGAACTTACAGCATACTTATTTATCTAATATATTTCTTTAGTATATTTCTTTAGTTCATTGATTAGATAAAGAAAGAAACATATACTTTTTTCAATATAACTTCCACTTAAAATTTCAAAGGAAAAGATATTTCTTATAGTTAAATGTAAAGTTATAAAAAAGAAAATCATTTAAATAACAAATCCTTATTGATTTTTTTCTCATTGTAGAACCATTACTTGTGTTTCAAATTTATATGATTCTTGAAAAAGGAAAAAAAAAAAAAAACGAACAGGCTATTTTGTTTTAGCATAAAAAATCTCATATAACTAAAAATTAGTTTCTAAAATATGTTTCGTTATCCAAAAACAATTACTTTAATGCTTATAACAATTAAATAAATCTTTTGAAATTCATAATCATTAATGGTCCTTTTTTCTGATTCATATTAACAATGAAAACTTGCTACTTGGCTATTGTGAGTAAGTGCATATTTATGAAAACGCAATGAATAATATTCTCTTCAGTTTGAAGATGCATAATGACCCTCTAAAGATAATTTCATTTGTATTATCGTTTTTAAAAATCAAATACAAAAAGCTGAAAGCGAAGCAAATGTCTTTTCATCTACATTTACAAAAAACATTATCTTTGGGTAGAATGACGTCCATTAATATTTTTATAATCCCGAAAAAGGTGAAAGAAAAAAAAAGATTATTGATTACCACATTCAGCAGTATTTTCATCACAGAAATTTCAATACAACTTCAACTATTATTTCGAAACAAAAACTTAAAACATTTAACATTTAAAGCGCTGTGCTGTTGAAAACGATTTTTCAAGATGAAAGAAAATCAGAATTTCTCTAACACATTTTTGTTTTGATCTTTAGAAAAGTTTAGATAAGTAGATTGTTTAAACGACTGATCTTTGGGGAAAAAAATGCAAAACTAAAATGAAGCGTTAGTTTCTCGTCTTGCCTTGAATCAATTACGATCAGGGCGCTCTTTAGAAAACGAAAAGTTTGATTAGTTTTTGAAGGAGGCACTTTGAAGATGATATGACAGTTGAGAAATGGAAAATGGTTTCATTAATTAGCAAAAAAATCATTAGGAGTTGACAAAAGATTAATGGAAAAGTAAAATACCGAGTGCTTATCGTTGTAATTATAAGACAGCAAACGCAAAGCTTCGCAATTAAACTTTGTTGTTCAGCGATTTCGAGAATAATATCAGTAGTTAATATTCTTTTATATTTCTCGTAAAGTGTTTCGCCTTATTTATAATAGTGTTTTAAAGAGATATTGATTATTTTTGTGTGAGATAAGATTCAATTAAATAATATCGTGAGTTTTTAATAATTGCTATAGGGAGCTTACTCGATGCGTGGCAATTATTACTGTATTTAGTTCGTATCAGAAATAACGTTTAATAACTCAACTTTTGCAATTTTACACTTTTATACGCATTCTAGTTTTTAAGTTAAGCAATTATTGATATGACTGCTTTTGAATGATGCACAGAAAATGAAAGCTAGATTGCAAGCACTGGTATTCATGTTTATTTTGTTTTGAACTGAAAAATATTAAAAGTAATTTTAGAATCCTTTTGTAGATTACCATCAAACAAAGATATGTGCTAATAATCACAAAGTGCGCATACTAATTACTTTTTCTGAAATAAATGCATTACTATGTGCGAAAAAAGCACAATCCATAACCATTTCACTCAAGTAAGTTATTAAACAGTGAAACTCTTGGTTCATTTATATTTCGAAAATGGTTGCTGTTATCAAAGTACTTGCGTCATTCATTATAAGAGTAGTTAAGAGTAGTAGTATTTGAAAAGAAAGTAAACATTATCATAAACTTGCGTAACCGATAGTTGTTTCACAGTTCATCTTTTCTTCTAAATTGAAACTATTTCCCATAATTAAAATGCATGTTTTAATTACTGCTCATATCGTTTTAATATGGACTTTGAGTAATCCACAAAAGAGGCTTTTTTCGCGGTTTTATTTTGCAACTTGATTATAATAGTTAGAAATAATTCGCAATATGTCCTAGACTTTATCGAACGCAATATATTCTAATCAAAACATATTCCAGGTTTATCATAGTCATAGTTAACATTATATGCTTCTTGTAGTAAAATAATTTTACTTCAAGTTGCTCAGAAATTAAAGATACTTTGATTTTTAATTACTTTCTACAAGGGAATGAGGTGTACCATGAATCTATTGGTGGGGAATCTTGTCTTTAATTCAAAACTGGAACAATCCCTGCCGTGATAAATTACAACCTTTTTCACCCTTCATTGCCACAAGCGAATTTTCAACTAAAGTCTTTTCGCTGAAAAGCACGATACTGAAGTGAAAAAGTATTCACTCAAAAAAAAAAAGGCACTACAAAGAAATACAATAATCTAAATTACTGTTTTGCTTCAAGTTGGTGTTTTTAGTTTAAGATGTGTTTTAATAAACTGTCTCGTTTTTTAAGGTAGTTAGAATGACTAAAAGAAAGCTAAATCATTCGTCAAAAAAAATCATCTGTTACTTATTTATTTGTAAGCAAAAACTGCATCTAAAAATGCAAGAATTCTAAACATAACTTGACCAAATGAATCTAGAAAAATAAAAATTTTCTTTCATATTGTCTAACTTTACTGTGGTAGTAATAAAACCCGAGCAATTCCTGGTAGTTAAATCAGATAATCGATATGAAAAATGAAAAATGTAGTCATAGATGTAAAAATGAAAAATAAAAAATGTAGACTTACAGTCTGGTCTTGTTCCGAATCTTCCAACTGTGCTTCCCAGTCCAGTCTCGTACCTGTTCCAACCATAGACCCTGTACTCGTAATCTGTCCATGGCTTCAGTTCCACCAGCGTGGAACATTTCGACATGGCGTCCGAAGTGATATTCAGGAAGGACGGAGCTCCATGTGGGTTTTTCACTTCTCTGTACTTGATGATGTACCCGAGTACCTGACCGTACTCAGGACGCATCCAACAGACTTGGACCGTGGATCCCGTAGCATTGGCTGAACGAACTTCTCTTGGTTCTAAAATAGAAAAAGTTAACCCATTAATGCCTGACTTTTTTTTTTCTCCAAATATATTTTGTGTACTGGTTACAAGCAGTGTTTAATGGACAGGAAAAATAATTTAAAAAATATCATGTAAAAATAATTTAAATTAATAAAAAAAATTTTAATATATTTTTTTTTTATTAAGGAAAGAAAAATCGTCCTTTAAAAGTTACGATAAACCTCAGAGGGTACATACTTGTTTTACTAAAAAAAAATTTCTGCCTACGATATAATATTTAAAAAGACATTTTATAAGAAGAAATAAAATCAGCAATTAACATAAACTGGAAAGCTGGGAATAACTTTGAAAACTTAGCTTTTTTTCTTGAGATTGTGAATGATTTCATTTTTGACAAAGATCATATTAAAACTGCTACAGAACACACTTTACAACGGTTATGTGCTGCAATCTGTTAATAACGAATTGAAACAATACCAAGGTAACCATTGAAAACTATTATTTGGTTGAAATGCTCATTTTGGGAAAATTCAGACCCTTTTTTGGACCGTCCCTAAAAAGGGACGCTATGCATTAATGGGTTAATATTAAATAAATTAATACTGCACCGAATATTAGTAGATCTCAATTAATATTTTAAATTTATTATTTTTACAGTATGATACTGGCAGCCGAGGTTCCAATTTAACTGTAAAATGCACAGTAATAAGCTGTAAAACTAGCAATTTTACAGTTTCTTACTGTGAAGTTAGAAATTTTACAGTTTATTGCCGTAAAATGTAGCCGTATTTTACTATAAAAACAACGGAATAATACTAGGAGCAGAGGTTCCTGTTTAAAACTGTAAAATGTATGGTAGGAAACTAAAATTAGCAACTTTTCAATTTATTGCTGTAAAATTTGCAATTTTGTAGTTTAGTACTGTAAAATCAGCAAATTTACAGTTTATTATTGTAAAATTAACATTTTTTACAATTTTTTACTATAAAATTAGCTGTATTATACTGTAAAAGTAACATTCATTTTTTATAGTGCAGTAATGGAGAATGAAAAAGATCGTCACAATACAAGCTTACGCACTCAAAAATATGCTCGGGAGTGGCCTGTTTTTTGTTGCATTTTGGACAGAGGGGAATTTTTTTAATACCACCTGTAAAAAATATGCTTCTCATAAGACTACTGAAAACGGGGGAGAGAGTTTTCTGAACGTTCCTATTACAATGCAGAATGGGTCAAGAGTGAGAAGTAAAGGAGTTTAAATGTTCTTTTTGAAGTTTTAAGTAAAACGTTGCTAAATTTCAAACCGTAGATGGGCTTTCACTAAAAACATTGGCCCAATTGCGCCTGTAACTAGGATTACTATTGCCATCTCCTATTGCAAAACATATGTCTTTTTCTCCTACCATCTTTCCTAGTTATACGCAGATTTCAAATTTCTATACTTACATGACTGAGAAATGCCCCACTTGTCTTTTCATTTGTTTTTACTTATCGAGATCGAAAAGCTTACAGTTGCTTGCTACAGTTTCTTGCAATTATTTTTTAAGCTAAAATATTTCATTTAAAAATAAAACCTTTAGAGATCACTTCGAAAGTATACCATATAATTACATCGATCATTATCTTTTACGGCAAAACCGTCGTTTACTGCTAGTGGATTGCGACTCATTAAAGATTGTATAATTTCGTTATGAGTATCTAAATTAAATTCAAGAAGATCAGTATTTTTTTCTGCTCAATATAGTTTACTACCTGGAATTAAAAAAAATCATCAAACTGGGTATATAACGTTTTTGTCAAGGTTATTTGTCTCACCCCTAGGGTTCAAACGAAAAGCCTATATGATCGCAATTAACGTAATAGCTCTTCTTATGATGTTCGTTTACTGTTGAATCAGAAAAATCAACCAGGCAATGGAACTTTCACTGTTAGTATTAAAGTTCCTAAAACCACCCACTTAGATCCCATGCTAAAAAATGTCACACTTCTAATTAGGTTTCCTTTAAAATCGTGCTTATTGATGGAAATTAGTAGAAAATTAATGTAGGTTATTTAACCTTACTCTGTGTGCCTTTATCTAAAGATCAAACAAGTACAACTAAACTGCAGCTATCAATCAACTTAAGTACCAAAAACTTTACTTCATAGCGTTCATGTCCAAAATTTCGTCAAACGATGATTAGAAAACTCTTAACACTCATGCCTCCCTGGTCTTTCATCAATAACAAGAAGCGAAAGCGAACCCATTTCTCATCTAGTGCCTATCGACCCGGCGCTCCTGTCTTCACTCCACGCTTTAGTTTTGACCGGCATCCAGAATTTCATCCAAAGCGAGCGGACAGTCGGTCCTGTGTTATGCTAATCTGAGATTCCTTGAGTTACGTCATTACGCCAGCCCCATCACGCCACATGACGAAAAGGGTGCCGAAAATGTGCCAAAAGTGTTCGAGCGTCTCGAGGAATTTCTGCGCTTCGTGAGGCCGAATCATTAATTTATCTTGCCACCAAAGGAAGTACCATAAATTTAGACACAGGACAAGTGTTTTTGAGATAAAACTTTACACATATGACGGGAGTTTCGAAGTCTTATGGAGCTTTAAAATATTGATGCTGCGACTATTACGGCTGTATTAAAGAGCGCCCAAGTGATTACTCTTATCTTCGCTCGAAAAAAAAAAAAAAAAAATGACTGATATATTTAAAGTGTCATAAAAAGAGGTAATTACTTTATACGTTTAAAACTGAGTTATTATTCTTACACCGCTCAAAAAAAAAATTGAGTTGCTATGAAACAATAACTTACGAAGTTTGAAACCAAATTATTCGTACCCCCCCCCCCCCGAATAATTTATTACTTAACACGTTAAAATTAAATTATTGTTCCTATATCGATCTAAAGAAGATAAAAATGTAACATCACAAAATGATAGATTTAAATTGTTTTAAAGAGAAGACACACTTTTAAAGTTGAAACCATATTTCTATGTCATTTTAAATAAATGTTTTTTTTTTTTTATGGCCATAAAAAGTAGATAAATTGTAGTCTTATTTGTTTACGTACCGTAAAATGGGGAGAATTGGAACACTTTTCAGCTTTGATTGCAAAAAAAGTAGTTAAAAGATTTTTTTTTAATTTGATTTTCTGGGTAAAAACTTCGGTCTTGCTTTACTTTTGATATTCCAAGAAAAGACAAAACATTTTGAGCAGTTATTATTAAAATATATAGGAAATTATGGGTGTTCCGAATCACCCCGCTGATAGGGGTCAGTCGGAACACATGTTAAAATTTTTATTTTTTTCCATTTAACCTGTAATAGGTCTCACAAACATGAGTAATGTTGATGGGGGAGAATAAGAACATAATTACTGTCAAATAAAAGTATAATTTCAATACCAGTAAACGTTTATAATTTGTTAAAAATCAAAATAATTTCGAACTTATGAAAAATTAAAATTAATTTTAAGACACGCTTTTTAATTGAAATACAAAGCTTTAACATAAACTGAAGTCACTCATATCGTCCACAAATATGTACTTGTCCTTAAAACTAGCAATTGTGACTTGGCTTAAGTTTTTTCATAGCATCTTAATCAAAAATAAGTCTCCTAGAGAAAAAAATCTTTTGAAATCTGCAACTTTTTGTCATTCTAAGATCTAGTTGCTCACGAGAAGGGATAAACAGTAATAAATCCTTGTCCTTGTCTTGATTAGAAGAATTGGGGTCAAAATCTTGATTTTTCAAACAGTTTCCTTCAAATAAGTTTGAATTGGAACAACAGAACAAAGTGTTCCGATTCACCCCGCAATTTTTTTTTCCTATGGCATTTTTCAGAATTATTCCTTTTTATGACACAATTTATAAAAAATGTAAATTCTAATGTGGTATTCTGTTGTTCAGATACATGCATAATTGAAACATACCAGTCTTAGGTTTAAAATATAAGAAGGTTTGTTCTTGCATATGAAGTTTTGCAGTCTATGAAAATGTGATGTTTTCTAGCATTCCACATGCAGCCCTCCTTAGAAGCCAATAGCGTTTCCAGATTGACAAAAGTAATTTTTTCCTACTTCCTATGATCTTGCCTTTCTAAAAAAAATTAATGGCGAAAAATACCCAATAGTATATTTATGAAGAATTTCTTTGTACGGTCGCGAAGTTTTGTTCCGATTGACCCCGCTGTTCCTATACACCCCATTTTACGGTATATAAATCTTAGAAATACATTAAATGTATTAGGACGCAAACTGTCTAAATTGTTCCTTCAACTTTTATATTTGAAATTATGAAATTGTATAGCCTCTTTTTAAAAAAGCAGTCCATAACGAGTTTAAAATATGCATAAATATTTTTTCAAGCTAAATTCAGGCCCACAAAGGAAATCCCGTACATCTAGACAAAGAACAAATGCTTTTGAGATAAAATTTTACACTAATGACAGGAGCTTCGAATTTTTATGGAACCCTAAAATATTGCTACTAAAACCATTACTGCTACAATAAAGAGCTTCCAAGTGATTAATCTTATCTCATGGCCGAAATAAAGTTTGAGTGATGTATTTGAAGTGATCGAAAAAGAAGTAATTACTTTGCACAGTTAAAATTGAATTATTATTTCTATACCACTCAAAGCACTGATGAATTATATATTTGAATCGTTGAATCGTAATTTAGTGAATAATTTTTCCTATACAACTAAAAAAAGAAAATATATGTATAAAAAGCTTTGTAAGTTTAAAGACTTTTTCTATCAGCTTAATTGGTACTAAAAAGTATTAAATAAAAAAAATATATGATTTCTTGATGACAACAGTCAAAAATTGCAGTTGATCTAGTTTTATCTTTATATGTTGATTAATTCTAAAGCAGCAAATAAAACTTTAATACGTGGAACATTTAAGCTATTTATACTAAGCTGTATACCGCCTATATCTTCTCTCAAATTTTTAATTTAAATTTTATTTGCTGCTTTAGAATTAATCCACATAAAAAGCTGTAATTAGATCAACTGAAATTTTTGACTGTTGTCATCACGAAAGCATATATATTTTTTTATTTCATACTTTTTAGTGCGAATCAAGATGATAGAAATAGTCTTTAAACTTACAAAGCTTTTTTTATATTTTATTTAACATTTTTTGGTTTTAAAATTTTCAAATTTTGCATTTGTTTCATATTTTATTGTAGTATTTTATACTAATCAATTTCTATCCACTGAAAAAAATGAGCATTTAGTTAAAAATCTTTAAAAAATCGGCAATTGTTATAAAAGTTTTGAGCATGCATGCTGCATCTGTATTTAAAAAAAAGTTACCTCTTAAATACCTTTTTTTTTGGGACGGAGGTGGTCGTTATATCGAGCGACGACTGTATTCGTTTATTTACTGTTCGTCAGGTTCATGCTTTTCCACTACCAATCAATATTACATAAATTCGTAAGTTATTTTAATGACACACGATAGGATCGAACCCGAACTTAACGCGTACAGAGGAATGCGAGCGCTTGGACCACTGTGCCGGTGAAAGCATATTTTTGTTGCGTTCATTAAGGCTTGGTTTCCTAGGAGTGAAATCGTCGAGCGTGCCGTGAAGCGACGTCAATCTGCGACTCAGGCGCATGCGCAGCAGGCGGCGGCGTCTGTCGCCTCGCCAGAGATCGACGATTTCACTCCTAGGAAACCAGGCCTTTAAGAGTTCAAAAGCTCCGCGTCGATGAAAGCGGAAGTGACGTGCATTTCATCAGGCTGAATTTAACCCAGTAACCGGAAGCAAAGTGTGAAATTGACGACAGAGAAGAAATTTTTATTCTTGCGCCATAGAGTCTTTAAAAAAGAAACTAAATCAGTTCTGACGTACCATACGTTTAGACACAGGGAAAGTTTTTTTGAGATGAAAGTTTACACACGTGACGGGAGTGTCAAACTCTTATGGATTTTTAAAATATTGATGCTGCAACCATCACTGCTATATTAAAGAGTACTCAAGTGATTCCTTATCTCATGCCCAGAAAAAAAAAAAAAAGAAATATTTGAACTGTAAAAAAAGAAGTAATTACTTTACTGTATTGAAAATGAATTATTAATCCTATAACCAGGGACGTCATTTCAAGTTTTTCCGGGGTGGGGGGGGGGGCAAAGGGTCCAAATACAATGCAGTTTCACCGGAAAACATCAAAAACCACGCCCACTTATATGCAAATACATTGATTTCTCAAAGCCAGGGGGGGGGGGCAATTGACCCCCCCTACCCCCCTAAATGACGGGCCTGCCTATAACAAAAAGAATTTTGTCATTTTGATACAGTCTTGTGTGCAACACTTATTCTTACGCGTGTCTTAAAAAGGACAAAAATTAAAATCATAGAACCAAAACCTGATGGATAAATAACACTAAAAAACTAATATTGATACTACGAGCTGATAAATTAAAGAGAGTACGTAAGAAAACTATACTCTCCTCAAGTCAAAAAAAAAAAAAAAAACTAAGTGATATAACTGAAATATTTGAGAAAAAAAATCAACCCGTTTGCACCGGTCTTTTGATTCTTGCACCAAAATAACTCGTTATTGAAATACAATTTGTTTGCAATTCAAGCCTTAGGTGGACTAAAACTTTATATGAATATCAGTGAAATCAAAACACGTTTAGAAAATTCAAACACACACAAAAAAAAAAAAGCTTTGATTCTTCATGTTAATCCCAAGTGTTTTTCAAAATATTTATGTTAAATTCCAAAATAAATATAAATACGTATTTAGAAGTTACAGTTTACTTTAATGCGAAAACAATATAATCTTCTAAGATATAAGCAATAGTAACGTTTTCGAATTCAAAATAGGTTCCATTTAATTTCTGGAAACAGGTATTTGATATAACTCAACCATTTGCACCATTACTTATGTTTCTACATAGAATGTAAAATTTATTTCCTAACTCAACATAGCTAACATAATCATTTTGTTTGATTTTCATACATGGATTATTATCATTATCTAAATATCTGCTTTTATAAATACCAGTTTCATAGTACATTAAGGTATAGACTACGTTTAAATTTCCAGCTCTTCAGAGGCAAAAATATTGCATTTGAAAAAACATACTTTAGTATACTTTGCAAGAAATTTTGAACATTTTCTGCAATGAATGAATCGATTTCCCTATGGGTTTGTTTGCTGCCCTGAGCAATTATGCCTCAAGAATTGTATGGAAAAACACACATTTAAGAAGGAAAGTCGAAATCGATGCCTAAGATAAACAAATCAATGCTTTATTAGGTTAGAAAACTTTTGAAAAATGGTCTAGTAACTATTTTTTTTTTTTAAAGTTCTTCGTCTCCTGAGGGTTCTAGGATTTTAAAACAAATAATGTTAGGTACATAAAAATAAAGTGCATTAGAGCTTAAAAATATAAATAACATTGGTTAGCTTTGTAGGAAGTAGTACTGAATGCTTTTTCTTTATTAGTTGGATGAGAGCAAGTAGGAATGTACAGCAGATTAAAAAAAAATCTAATATTGACCCTACACTACGTCCCTGTATGAGAAAGACGCGTTATAAATAATGCTATTTAAATGCATAGATTAAAAAAAATGGTGTTCATTAATTTCTGAATGGTCAATATAGATATTTCGGCTATTTATATGGTTGAAAGTACATATGCACTTGCGGACGGACTGATAAGAACTGTCAACGCTCACTCGGGGATTATTAAATTTTAAATTAAGGCTAAAATTTATGCGGTAATGTATCACTAATACATTATTAGCTCTTGTTATTTAATTTTGTAAGGGAATAAAGTAGGGGACAAAAAATATTTGACCGTTTTCGGGTTACATTATTATTTCAATGGAGAACGTATTTCAACAATTTGCCCTTTACTTTAGAGGGTGCGAACTCTGGACGGTTGAAACTAATTTGGGCCTGCTTTAGGGAGGGGAAGGTTGACTGCTTTGTAACTTCTGTAAATTGTTAGCCTAGCACTCTAAATTCACAACCAATATTATGAATTTATCAGTAGTAATAATAAATAGAAAAATATCCAAATGCAAAAAAAAAAAAAAAAAGTTTGAGATGGAGAACATTTTTTATTTTAGCTTTATATTAAACGATTTCAGCATTCATTCTGCATATTGTCCCGCTTTTTTCGGGACAGTCTCGGCTTTCAAAGTTCCTTTGTCGCGGCCAGTTTACTTCACGCGAAAGATAACATTAATTGTGGATCACTGAAAAAGTCTAAAATTAAATTACTGGAAAAAATTACTTATTGAGATTACTTGGTCATTTGTGCCGGCCACCTCGACTAGTGGTCAGCGACCGTCTGACCGTGATGCGGTGGCCCCGAGTTCGAGTCCCGGCTGGGGCATGGGCGTACTTTCTCTCTCTCCTGTCATTGTCCTTTCTGTGTGTGAAAGTTAATTATGAATGGATGCCTACCCTATGAACGGGTCCTTATGGCATGTGTGTTGAGCTTAAATCGGTCTTCCACCTAAATGGTGCTCTTAAAAAACGGAAGCCGTATCTTTCCTGCCTTAAATCGAGCAGATTTCAAATACTCGGGCTCGGATACCCGAGTGGTATTAGAAACAACAACAACAACAACTTGGTCATTTGTAAAGTTAACATGCAAAATTAATTTCGGATTAGAGTGCAAAGCTTTTTACAATCAGATTACAACCAAAAAGACTTAAAAAGAAGGGGCCTCGACGGCGCAGTGGGTCTGCCCGTCAGTTTGTAATCTCAAGAGGCGCGGGTTCGATTCCCGCCGTTGCCCTGGGTGTAACTTCCTTCTTTGTGCTGTAAATTCTTTCCTTCAATAAAATCTGTATTGTACTATCTGTGGAGGCAAGGCGCATAGTACGCAGTCCTCATGTGTGTCGAAGTTTATTGACTTCTAGAATAGAATAGAATAGACTTAAAAAGAAAAAGTCTTAGTCAAAGAATAGATATTTTGTAAATACTCTGTTCAAATTTTTATCCCTCATTCAAAGTATTTCCTCTTACTTAAGTAAGGTATAAATAGCAACATGTAAGAACTAAAATATCTACATATATATGCTTGTGTCATTTATCATAACTCCTGGTTATTTATTTATTCATTCATTTGAATTTTATGGTACAATGTTGAATTTTATGGGCTATACTGGGCTACTACCCCTGGTTTAGGTTCAAAACTATAGTTACCATTTATCCATACCATTGAGGATAAGCTATCAACAGTCTCAAAAGGATGTGTACGATTAAATACCCACCACGCTTGTGGAATTCTTGTGTCTAAGTTGAATATTTCAGAAATATGGCAAGACTAATTCTGCATAATGTAAAATCGTATATGTATCATAATGTAAATTTTACTCTACTACGATTGCTAAGCAATATTTGGTAATACTCTAATTCCCATTCAAATATTCTACTTTTAATATTTCCTTTACCATGTGTGACAGATACAACCGTATAAAATAAATTTCGTATACAAATCCAGTATACAAATTTTAAACGCAGCGACAGAAACCTTGGTTTCAAACAAAAGACCTAGAAATGCCAAATTCTATTATTGTCGCTACCGTTGACTCAGGACTGAGAAAGCCACTCTGCTAAGCGGACATCCTGCATTACCATAACTCAAATTTCGACTTCCTTTTCTAGAATGGATGGAATTTTGAAGAGGTTTGCACACGCAATCACGGCGCTCTGGCTTTCCGAGCTTGTTCCTGGCCTTTTGATGAATTATCTTCAAGTTTTGAATGATATTTGTGTTATTCAGCAACACATTCGCGCTGAAAGGAGCTGGGTGATTTGTCTGAGTTTCTTCCTTGATGTCAAATGAAATTCGCCTAATAAATCTGTTTCAGAGCTTGTGGTAAGATTTATGGTTTTTGAGAGTGACTGTTTAATTAGGTATCTTTTTCTGAGTGTTGGAAGCTTTTTCACTTTTTATATTTTTAATGACTATAAGATTTGCGTTAGAGTATAAAAAGTTTTTATGCATAGAACAATTGAATCGGTGAGTGCAAAAACAACATCAGTCACAAAAATTCGAAAATTCGTCTTTTGTGGAAACAAGTTTTGGGAGGCAAGATGAGTGTAGAGGTTAAAAATCCCGTCGGTTAGGTTACTAATGGGCCTGTTATTTGAACGTTGACCGTAGAAACAATGGTAGAGTTAAGAGATTTTCTCTATCCTGAACAATTAGAAGTTCTTGACTGACGGATTCAATTAGTACTCACTCACAGATTCAATTAGTTATGTGACGTAAATGCAAATGTATGTCACGGTTTTGTGAAAATTGCTGCAGCAGATTTTGATTTCGCTAATCAGATATATACGTCTACGTAGTCAAGAGAGAAACGAAACTTCAATAGTTTTTTTAAAATTTGAAACATTTGTTGTTGTTCTAAGGGGTAATTCTGTACCTCAGGCCCAGACTAACCTAAGTCTAAAAATGGCGAATTTGAGGTTATATATTATCCTTCTAGGTACATCAATTAGTGTTTGTATATAGAATATTGTTCCGTATCGATATATATATATAGATATAGATATAGATATATATATCTATATATCTATATATATATATATATATATATATATATATATATATATATATATATATATATATATATATATATATATATATATATATATATATATATATATATATATATATATAATATAGCCTTTATAATCATTTACCAGTGTAATAAGAGCAGGAGTCTCAACTATTGAATGCCCCAGATGAAAGTTTTAACGCTCTCCTGAAACATAGTGCTAATTTGTCTTACGTTAGTCAGGCTTAGAGGTACATAATTTAGGATATTACGTTTATTATTATTTAATAAAAAAGTAGAAGCATAGCAGTATCAATAATGATACATTTCATAATCAGTGTTTTCATAGTAAAAATTTTTTTTTCAGTAAAATTAGGATTCTGATCTACCAATAACATAGAACAATACAATTTATAAACAGCTTGCACTCGATTACACCATATAGCCCTATTTTTTTTCTGGCTAAGTAATATAATTTTCTATTGTAAAAACACGAGCAAAATTTGTTTCCCTGCAATCACTTTGTTTCTGTCTTCAGGACAATAAAAAGTTGAAATTTAAGTAAAAAGTTCAAGTTTTCGGAATTATCTTTAATTAAAGACAAAAGAAAAAAAAAGCGGAAATAAGTTATATATCAATTGCATTTCAACAAATTTGCTACAAGTGACTTGGAAATTTGTGGTATTACAATAGTATAGCTTATTGCATTCAAAAAGAAGTTACGAAATGTAGTCTCTCATCATGCGATCAATATTGGCTCAGTGACACTCAATAACTTTCTTGCTCAATGAAGACACCAGATTTAACTTGGAAAGTTTTGGAAACAAATGTTGCAGATGCTTTAGTGCTACCTATTCCTTGACCAACACTGCCACAATTTGCATTGTAAGTGTCATTTTCATGTTAAAAAGTGGTAGTAGAAGAGGGTGCAGAAATGGTTCAGAGTTAATATTGTGCACCTCCACAGCGAACTCGCTGAATTTAAAACAGTATCATTTGTGGCCGTGCAATTTAGTGTTAACTATGGGGTCGTCCACAAACGATATGACACTTTGAAGGGGAAGGCTTTCGTGAAATTGTGAAAATTACTGACAAGGGGGAGAGAGGAGGGAACAAGAAGGGTGCGTTCACACGTTGCTTATGAAAATCAATTGTAATATGTTACGAGGAAAGGAAAGGGGGTAAAGTGAAGTGTCGCATTTTGTGACAGAGGGCAAGGGGTGGTTAAAATTGTTGACAGAAAGTGTGACATCATGTATGAACAGCTTTATGCCACAGACAAACGATAAGTATCCAAAAAAGCTATTTGACAGCAATATTATATTAGAGAGCCAGAGACGTCAATTCGAAATTTTTCAGGGTGGGCGGGGGGGGGGGGCAAGGGGTGCATACACAATGTAAAATTTACCAAAACGTGGCAAAAACCACGCCCACTTATATGCCAATACATTGATTTTCCAAAGTCAGGGGGGAGGGGCAATTGACTCCCCTGCTCCCCCAAATGACGGGCCTGCAGAGAACAAACTATTGAAAAATGGAGTAACAGAAGAATAAAACAGCGCAAAAGATGGAAACTATGCAAATACACTTGTGGCTGCTATAACTACGATGTTTCAGAGCTATAACTACTTTTTTCTGTAAACTGTATGCTCGATAAACAAAAAATATTA
>JAXGGA010019375.1:0-20209 GCA_038373865.1 Uloborus plumipes
TAATTTCCATGTGAGAAATGCGTTGAAAAGCTTGATACATTGAACAGAAATGACTACAATTCACCGGGCAACGAGGCCGACTAGAATTGCTTCGAGCATGAAACGCAATAATTTACCGATTTTTGAGTCTTTTGCACCAACGCAAATTGAACGATTTTGACCAGTTAACATTCTTTATGTGTTTTTCAACCATTTTAGTAAAGGATTTTCACAGTAGCGGAATAAATTATTATTGACTTAGTATTGCAAAAAAATTTGGAAAATGACTTAATTTTCGAAAAAAATCGAAATTTCAAGTACAATGCGCTAGCTGGGGACTCAATATTTTTCCTCTGTTTAATCTGCATTTTACTTACCTACCCTAGAGGCAAGTTTTCCGCGGTATAGCGTTTCGAAAAAAAATAATTATTTTTTTTCGACCCACCCTACTGAATACTATTACTGGTCAAACCAGATAGTGTGATAATTAGAGGGAACGAAAAAAATATTTGATGTCTAATAAAAAAAAAAGCAAAAACATGCTGAAGCAGTAAAAGACAAAATGCCCTAATGAAAAGAGTAGGGCTTTTTATATTACAATTTAGAAGTTTTGAATTCGTCAAAATTTATGTTTAAAAATAAAGTGTAATTTAAACTAAGAGTAAATTGTACACACTTGTTTTGAAGTCGCAAGGAACCTCTTTTATCGGACATGTTTTCATCCATAAGCTGATTTCTTTGCAAATAAAAATAAGTTTCTTAAATACCCGATACACCTGAAACATAGTTTTAATGCAACGTGAGCAATACACTAGGTGGCCAAAAGTATCCGGACACTTTCAAAAATTCACATTTTTACATATAGCTCGAGAAATAAGTGATCAATTGTTCTTTAGCGTAAGTCATACAAAATATAGGCTTCACCGAACATTTCCAAGTTGAAATTAAATTACCCTTGCATTTGGGGGACGACAAAAAGGGGGGTTGAAAGTAAAACCGCTTTTTGACCATAACTCTTCGAAAATAGCTCGGAATAAGCTATCAATTTCAATAATTAGTTAGCATACTATGTACAATTACTGTACAAATTTTTATGAACGTACCACTCTTACTTCCGAAGATATGAAACATTTTTTTAAAAAATGGCAATTTTATTTGAAGGGTTTTTGCTCATAACAAGCATAGTTTTTTGATCAAACCTTATCAAAACTTCAGGAAAAATGACAAAATACAAGAGAAAGAACATACTAAAACGGTAAATAAAAATATTAAAAATCCGATGAGATATGAACGTTAAAAGGAAATATTGTTTCACGGCGCATGCGCGAACGACAGAAATTTATAACTACAAAAATATTGTACTCTGATTTATACTTCATCTTATAAAAAAAGTTTCAGTTGAATATCATGAAAATTGAAAAAGATATCAGCGATCTAGTGAGCTGTATTTCATTCATTCGCAGACAATACATAAAAAGTGAGGGTCTGTCCACAAAGAGCTATTTTTAAATTAAAGGTTATTGCGTCATCGTTCAAAACCAACGTTTCAGGGGGTGTCCGGATGCTTTTTGGCCACCTACGTATAAGGTCTTTTTGGCCGAATAGGCGAAATGTGACTTCTATGCCGAATATAAATTTTCAAACTGTATACAATTTAACATTGAAGAAAATGCTCAATTGTTACCACACTATTTGTGGAGAACCCCTTGCCATTTATGTATTGTCTGCGAATGAATGAATTACAGCTCACTAGATCGCTGATATCTTTTTCAATTTTTACGATACTCAACTGAAACTTTTTTTATAAGATGCAGTATAAACCAGGCTACAATATTTTTGTAGTTATAAATTTCTGTCGTTCGCGCATGCGCCGTGAAAAATTATTTCCTTTTAACGTTCATATCTCATCGGATTTTTAATATTTTTATTTACCGTTTTAGTATGTTCTTTCTCTTGTATTTTGTCATTTTTCCTGAAGTTTTGATAAGGTTTAATCAAAAACTCTGCGTTTTATGAGCAAAAACCCTTCAAATAAAATTGCCATTTTTTAAAAAATGTTTCATATCTTCGGAAGTAAGAGTGGTACGTTCATAAAAATTTGTACAGTAATTATACATAGTATGCTAATTAATTATCGAAATTTATAGCTTATTCCGAGCTATTTTCGAAGAGTTATGGTCAAAAAGCGGTTTTACTTTCAACCCCCCTTCTTGTCGTCCCCCAAATGCAAGGTTAATTTAATTTTAACTTGGAAATGTTCGGTAAGGCCTATATTTTGTATGACTAAAGTTAAAGAACAATTGATCACTTATTTTTCGAGCTATATGTAAAAATGTGAATTTTCGAAAGTGTCCGGATACTTTTGGCCACCTAGTGTATATAGAATCTTATGTTCTTTCTCTAGCCTGTTTTCTGTAACAGCGCGAGAACTTCCTTATTTATTTTTTAAATTCCATGATTTACTCCTCATGTTGAAACTTATTTTGCCAGTTATTGACGAAAAATAGACACTGGCAAAAAAATTGCTTTTATTTTTGTAACAAAAATTTTTAATTATACATTGCTTTAATGAATAACACCTGAAAACAAGGATGCAGTGGCGTGGTTGGATAGAGCGTTGAGCTAGAAACGCTAAAATCGTAGGTTCGATCCAGCTATAGATTCCGTGGCTTTTTGAATAACTTTGTGTTTCTTTTAATTTTGATACAATTTTCCAAAAACATAATCTAAACTCAGTGTAGGGTTTTAAACCGCAGTTGTAATGTTGCATTAAACCCAGAAAAGGAAAATTAAAACCAGAACGGAGCAGAAAAAAATATAGCAGGGAATGCCATTTCATAAAGGTGCTTATTTTGTTGATGCTGATATTGTAATACTTAGCAAAACTTCGAAAGTGAGGCATTTCATTTTCTGCTAAATTGGCAAAAAATAGCTATTAGCTTTGTGCATGATTTGCGAATCATGTGTTAAGAAATCAAATTTTTTGACTTACTGATATAAAGCGCGAATGCTTCTCATGGGTCAAGTCGTTATTTCTATTATTTCTTACTCTTGCACTAAATTTGCCATTTTTTAAACATATGTACATGCTTTTTACATAATCTAGTGTTCGAATATACTTAAGAGTTTCGGCAAATAAAAAAAAGCAATAAATGTATTCAAAATATAAAAATATATATATCTATATCTATTTAAAAGTAAATTCGCATTCAGAATTGTCTTATGTTATTTTATTCCTTCCACAAGAAACAAATATAATGTAAAGTAAAGTAACATCTAGTTTCAACTTTTCCAAATAATCGTACCTTATAAACAACAAATCTGAAACATAGTGTAAGCAATAGTAATAGTTAAAAAAACTTATATAATAAAAAACATTTTTGTAGCTCTTTTCTAGTTTTATTTCATTTTTTAATAAAACAGATTACAAGCATCATGTGCAATGAAGATAGCTCTATTTTAATAAGATACAAAGTTTAAATAAGAATAGATTCCTCATGATAGCCTACGTTTCTGTATGATTTATGAGATTTCACTCTTTCTAGCTGTAAGATTTAATGTTTTCTAAGGTTTTACAGTTCCATTGTGATTTCTTTTGCATACCTTACGGGTCTGGGCATTTCTTCTTGATTTATTGTCATATTAAGCATGATAAATGGCAAAAAACTGCGAACTTATTTCTGATAAAAATGCTTTATATTTTTCCTTCAATATTTGGGGAAAACATAGTTGCTTTTGTTAGCGGAAAATATGCATTTCTAACTAGGCGAAATGATTAAGTTTTCCTTTTGAGCTATGCGCTGCTTGCATAATCGAGGCATTTTGTTATATTGCATGTCATATTAACGGATTGTATGTATAACTTTTATTTTTATTACACGTTATTTTCTTTTCATACATTTTGAAAGTTATATCCATTCTTTCTAACTGCACCATTCTTGACATCAACTTTAAACATATCTTGTTTTGTAGCACAAAACGTAATCCATCTTAGAAGCAGTGAAATAATATATCTTGTAAAACGTTTCATATTATATTATCAAATGTTGCAGTTGTAATATATTTTACATTTGTTTTTGAAACAGACAAAGCGCAATGTCGAGAACTTAAGCGAAACAATTATTGTTAAACATTAAATCTGTCTTTCTCATGGTGGGATACTTTTTTTAAATAATAAGGTAGGTAACATAGATTAAGTTCATTTACCTCCATAAAGTTAGTTAGGAAACATACAGATAAAAGCTTATAATTAATATTTCGTCAATTAATTAATAAATACAGCTCTTATGGCACAGCTAAAAACTGGTTACTATCTTAGTTTTAGATTATACGAAAAGTTTGTGATCACAATATGATATTTGTGTTAGCTGTTTCTTTTTTTGAGTATATTAATCATAATTAATAATGCATTTAAGTAATCAACAAAGCGTATAACGCACTAAAGACATTTTTAAGTAAAACTACGAGCAATATATCCTTGTGAAAGTTGTTTTTTTCTGATAATTTTACTCTCGCTGATATGATTTCTAAAACTTTTTTTTTTAATGCCAAAATTGTACAGCATGAAAAATGAATGAATGTGAAGACCCCCTGACGCTCTTGTGTTTTGCCAAATCAAGCCCTCAAGCGCTTGTTCAATCAAGCCCCCCCCCGCCTTTTTTTTTTTCCTTTTTAAGGAAAAGTATTTCCTCTTCGCCAAAAAGTGAATAATGTTATAAATAAGAAATAAACTAATTTCTTATGATTAAAAACTTTAATTACGGAAAATATAATAATTTTCATTTAATGAAAGATATGTGTCGCCTTTAGTTGCTATGTGATGCAAAATGGTGAAAAAAAACAAATAACAATAACCTTTTGCAACATACGACTTCAGCCGAAAAGACCCGTCCGCAAATTGATGAAAGCAGATGCGACAACATACGTTATTATATCATCTAACATTTATAAGATTCTAAATTTTGTGAGATAAAAACGAATTATCATACTTTACAGAGAGACGTCAAGACTTCAAAATGGCCTTGTGATTGCTCAAAATCCGTTTTTGGTTACACAAAAGTATGCACAGGAATGTGGGCAAAGTGAAATAGTTAAGTTAAATGACGCGTTTCAAAGTTCTGAAAATTAGTGTGAAGTAATAATGCTTTTTGGTCATACAACTATCGTTGAAATATTATTTTTCCTTTTTGGCAGTTATTTCGCACCTTCAAAAAAAAAAAGTAGAAATTTCCCCCCTCAAATAACCATGGGGCGAAGTGAAAAATACAATAGTTTTGTCATGAAACAGTTTCTTTTTGATGCATTACATTAATTTTCATCGAATGAATTCGTAATAAAACGAACAAATGAATTATTATAGCTGTTCTGGTTTGATGTTACTAAAGTAAAAGTTCATTTGCAATGTTATTTCCAAAATCCGTCGCTACTCTCAACTACATTCATTACAGTTATAAACGATTTAAGCCACTTTAGTATAAGTTTACTAAATGCATGCACTCTTATAATTGATGAGGAACCTAAGCTTGTAAGTATTGTACGTATGTTTTGTTTGCCATTTACTCACACAAAAAAGCCGTTGTGGTTTAAGAAGATAACCCTGTCAGGCGAGCAAACAGGCTTTATTATTATTTTTTTTACGTAGTAAAGTCACGTTTGGTAACAAAACATCAAATGTTAAAAAAATCTAACTATGTAGAAAATCTGTTAAACCAATTGAATTTCCAACTTAAATTGCATATTAATTCTAAAATAATTTAGTATATAGACCAGGGAAAAGGTTGTATTTTTTGCCGAAAGTTTATCTTCGATCTTACAATTAGGTTTAACGGACGGGAAAAAATCTTTTTAATGAATTTAATAAGTTACTATGCGAAAGTGAGAAACAGGAAAAACGTTTATTACGTGATGTTACGCTGATGGAATAGGTTTTAATTTCTTTTAGAACAGAAAACATAATAAAACTTTATTTTCTGTAAACATATCATCTGTAAAACTCTAAATATTTAAAATTAAACTGAAAAACTCTTGGAGCAACAGTGCATTTCTAACAGTATTTTTAAGTCATCTCCCAGGTCTTAGCCCATTTTGCTCCAAGTGATTGTTCTTGTTACGTATCCTCTCATTTATTTATTGTTTCAAGTAAACGTTAAAAGTTGGGTCCTTTATTTAGGGGTGCCATCTATGTTCAATAAAATAACACGTTGTGAGTGGTGTTTCTTGGCTCATGAAACTGTCATGAAAAAGATGAGTCGAAATTCTTGTTTGGGAATGACCGAAAGCGTTAGTATTTTTTTTTTCCTTTTTTGTACTTACTTATTTATCTGAGTTACACCAAAAAGTGTTTGGACTAAACTATCACCTTGTATAATGCACGAATCACGGATTGAGAGGTAGTTAAGTACGTGTGTGCTAGAGTATACAAGTGCTAGGCATGCAATAATAATCGAGCCATTGTGGAACTCAGCTAACAGTTAAATTGATGTATCTTTAAATTTTAAAAATAAAAAAAATTGGCTAGCTGTGGCATTGCAGAAAATTATTATTATTGAGATAGCTTTTAGTTTGCTTCGTGTGGATTGATTCCTCCAGACTAATGGGTCTGTATTCGTATTTTTCGCTTAAAATACAGCATTTGTTTTCTTTTTCCCCCCTTTTAAAACTTTTCGTGGGAAAAACAATTACACTGAAAAAATATATTGTTTTTAGATTATAATACTGGAAGCAGAGGTTCCAGTTTAAAACTGTAAAATGCACAGTAATAAACTGTAAAAGTAGCAATTATAGTTTATTGCTGTGCCTTTTATAGTTTTAAGTACTAAACTCGGCTTCCAGTATTATACTGTAAAAACAACAGGTTTTTTTTTGTAGTGTAGGTTGGGAACATAGGTTTTGACAGTCGAAAATTCCGGAGTTATCTTAATACTTTTCAACGGGTTTCTCAGCGTTTAATTCCCTATTGTTTCTAAGAGGATAGTAGAATGAATATACTTTTTATTATTCTCGGAATTTAATAGTTTGCATAAATGCAAAACTCTTCTTCCCACTAAAACTCATTGAGTTTATTACTGCTTGTGTAAACGTAAGTATTTTAGCATGCGCATTATATAATAGGATTTCGTCCATGCTATAAACACTTTTCTATTTCGAAACATTTAGGGAAACCAACGTTACACTGCAAAAAATAACCTGATGTTTATACGGTATAAACTGGCAGTCGAGGTTCTAGTTTAAAACTGTAAAATGCACAGTAATAAACGATAAAATTGCTAATTGTACAGTAATAAACTATAAAATTGCCAATTTTGCAGTTTATTATTGCTCATCTTACATTTCTAAGGTGGAACCTCAGCTGCCAGTATTATACTGTAAAAAGAACAGTTTATCTTTTTAGTGTATAGGATGTAAATCATATCACACACCGGGAATAGAAGGGCCACATGGTTTTCTTTGCTTTTTTTTTAAAGTTTATGGGATGTTAATGGTAATACATTTTTAAAAGTTCCCCTCTCATTCTCAGTGGGCGATATGTGCACTGCTATTGTACCGTAAAGTCCGGTTACTTGGACCCACAAGGGGGTTACTTGAGCCCACAGTAAAATGATAAAATCTGGGTTTGGTACTAGCGTTAGAGACTGCAGAGTGCTTCTACCTAGCGGAGAAACGAGGAACTACGTGCAAGTCTTCAACTAGTAAGTACCAAACCCAGATTTTATCATTTTAGTGTACTGGGCTCAAGTAACCCCCTAGGGTCCAAGTAACCCGACTTTACGGTACTGCTTCAATTCATGCAAACTGTATAGAAATATTTCATTTATATATAAAATACTAATACTTTACTTTCCTTAAAGTGTATTCTGCTCTTTGTAACTGCTTCTACCAATCAATATTTGCAAAACAGTCATGCTTAAATGCTTGCATTGATTTAGACTAAAAGTTGGATCTCAATACTTAAACATTTTAAACAGTTATACAGATAACTGTTTAAACGAAGAAAAGAAATTTAAAAATGCATCAGAAGAAATCTTAAAAACGATTCCCTTAACGGCGAAATCCTTCGAGAAGAAAATCCTCAGAGAAAAGTGAAACCAAACATGTTTTATAGCAAAGACATTATCGATTAAAGAAGTAAAAAAAAGTGCTCAGGAAATGGAAATTCTTTCGAATCTTTCCTTTTAGTTTTAATATCTTAGTGCATTAACAGAAACATATTTAAAGCAGAAGTTTTAAGTCACACTTGGAACTTTTAAATGCTTAAGACAAGACATCCATCAGTTCATTAAAAAGGAATTTTTATCGGCTTAGGATAAATATGTTTATGCTTTAATATTTTTTAAGCAGCCTTTTTCGAAGCGAGTAATGGGTTTTTGTCGTTCTGATTTAAGCACCTTCAACTTCAGTTTTGTTAAATAAAGTGATACATCTTTCTGAACCTATTTCTTGTTTGAAAATATGTATTTCTGTCTGTTGCATTTAGGTCTGCTTCTTTCAAATTTTAGTTTGTAAGTACATTTGTGCATTTAAAAAAATAAGTGTTTCTACACGTGATAGTTCATTTCAAAGATTATCCTTTACGTTTTCGTCCTGTGATATGAACTACGCGACAAAAATTAAGTGTTTCAAAACTTGTATAGGGGGGGGATACATTCTAGAGCCTTGAAATCACACAGAGCTGCGAGGTAGGAAATGCTTTCTTAAAGCAGTGGTGTACTGCTTTAAGAAAGCAGCAGTGGTAAAAATATTTTTAAATATACATGTAAAAAAACTACAAGGGTTAAATTAAGTGTTCGAAATAATTTCCATCGACTGAAAAACTGCAATACACACCTTACATCTTCGGCTCATGGGACACGAGCAGTCTGGAATACTTCCGGCAAACCTAGAAATTAACCGAATCGAGAAAACATTTCCATTTTTTTATTGCTATATGATTTCAAGTTGTTAGGAGGCACCATAACCCTCCAAGAAGTGCTACTAAACTTAACTGAGACACCCTGTACAAAAACGTGCCCCCATTTAACCCGCAAAACATTTATTTTTTTTAAACTGTTAGTCTTAGATACGCACTTTCAGTTGAAAATATATTTAAAATGAGATGCAGACTTAAGGTAGTAGTCTGGTAACTTGGGTTCAAAAAATCGAAAAAAAATATTGTTGCTTAATTTGAAAGTACAATGTACTGAGAATATACTGTGAAAATATCAGACAGAAATTCGAAATATTTCGGGAGTTATAACGAGTTTCCTAGAGCGCCTCGGAGTTAACCTTTAAGGTCGACCGGTAGCTGCAACCGCTTGGACCCTTCTATTGTTTCAACAACAAATTTTCATAAGTAAACTTATACTTACGTCAATCGTATATATATATATATATATATATATATATATATAATCGAAATTTATTTTAAATATAAATGCCGCTCCAGGCATAGACGATTGACGTAAGTATAAGTTTACTTATGAATGTTGTTGAACTTTAAACGCGTTTATCTCAAAACATTATTTTGCTGGTCGGCCCGGGTGTCCTAACTTTTTTGCTATTGAACCGATTGCTTTCAAATTTTAACAGGTTTTACACACTTATAGTTCTCGTCGGTACTAACGAGAATTTTTTTCACCTCTAACTTTTTATTTTACAACCCTTTCTTTGAAAAAAAAAGTCCTTTTATTTTAGCAAAGTCCATCATTTTGTAATTTACCCTTGAAATTTAACTTCAGTAGTTCCGACCAGAATGGCATGTCTATAGATTAAGAATAATCAAGAATATTTGATTTCAGATAACATCAAGAGCAAAAATCACCCGGGCCACCCACGTGCATTTTTTTTAAGGTTCCAACTTCGAGTGACAATAATAATAGTAATAAACTATTATTTTTTTTTATATTTTCAATATGTAAATAAAAACAATTCAAGATAATTCATTTTTATTTTAATATAAAAAACCACCCTCCAAAGAAGTCATGAAAATAGGCATAAGTTACCAGACTACTACCTTAAGATATTGAAGTGTAAAGTGGAGAAATAATTAACTGAAAAAAATGTAAATTAATCCCCCACCCCGACCATTCATATTAGGGCAAGCAATCTCACAGGCCTAAAAAATCGAACCCGAAGAAATGGATTTTAGTACGACCAATAGTCACCGAGATATTCAAGTTATAAATTTCAAAGAACCATGCTTAAAACGCGATGGGAATATATTGAAGCGCACCGGTTGCAATAATTTTTGAAGTGAAACAAGTATATATGTTTATACTTTTTAACGCTATTTAAAGAAAAAAGAAATGGTATAGTGCGATGCGTAAAACACTGCAAATGGTCAAACCATCTGAGCAACCCAAAATGTAAAAAAAATAGCTGCTATACGACAAATCACGATTAAAAAATGGTATGGATCACAAAATGCCGAGTTTCACATCTGTGAATTATTAGTCGTGTTGAAGTCAAACTTAGGTTTGAATTTTTCCTTGATGCATATGACTCATCTAAATTTGGATTGGAGGCGGTTAGATATCATGTTAAAATTTAGTTTTTTTTTTTTACTAAATGTTTTTTCGCTTTCCCACTTTGAATATCTTAACTGTGCATCTGATTTTCACCATTTTTGCAATAGGATGCTTGTACTTAGGACTCATGGTTGCTAAAATAGGAGGAAGCAGATCAAACAGTTATATGCGGCATATAGCGTTCCGTAGTTTATGAATTTAATTACAGTTTGTATTCGATTATTAATTTGGGAATACTTTTACTCATTTTGCAACGTATTTTTACTTTTTTCTTTAAAGAAAGACTCCAGTCAAGTAGTTATCCCTCATCTTAATTACAGTTCTTTAACTATTCAAGCATTGGAAGTGTTAATTTGAATGTGTAATAATAATTTTTCCATCACAAAACTGTGCAATAACGAAAAAAAAAACATGTGTATAATTGTTCGACTTTCACATGCAATATCCATAACAACCGCCTAAGCAGAAACATAACACACACATTAATAAAGAAACATGCACGTTGCTTCAAATTTACTTACTCAGACATCCTAGTAACGAGCTGTACCACGTAAAAATTAAAAATTTTATTTCCACCTCATATAAATTTGTCTTCCATACTTTATTCAGACAAATCACCTTTTAGATGTGAAAAATACTCTCTCGAGACTTGGAGGTACGTGAAAACGAGCATAAATCCATGAAACGTGTCTTTGTGGCCTCATAATGCAAAATTAGACAAAGAGTAGCTTTAGAAAAATATATTAGAGAGCCTCCTAGTTCGTTATTGAGACGCATATACTATTTTGCTAAGAGATCGACAACATACCGAATTTCGTAATGCATTGAAATTTTAATTAAATTTAAGTATTTTAATGGATTTTAATTCGCAAAATAAAGACGCTTCAACTTTCAAACTGTTTTCAAATCCAACTCATCACCTATTTTTTGCAATACTGTTAATAATTCTAACTCTAAAAAATACGGTTAAATTCGAAAGTGATAGACTATGAATGTAAAAAAGTATGCTTTAATGGGCCTTTCGACGACTAGGTCGCCATCTTGTCCAGCACGTGACTCATGTATTTCATTAAAAAATCCCTTCCCTTTTATTTTGGTCATAATTTTAAAATCCCAATTCAGTTTAAGTTTTTTTGAGCTGCAATGTCGTTAAACATAACAGTGTGCTTAAATAACGTTTTTTTTTTTTTTTTTTTAGAAACTAAATATTTGCCGACATTTCAAAGGAAGTGGAGCGTGAGAAAACAACACGTGAGAAATAACTAAGCAGCATTTGCTTTATAAAAATGTACAAATAATCGATTATTTAATGAAAATCACGTTGAAAAATGGTACAAAATGAACGTTTCTATTCGGTTCAAATTTCATAATTGTTTTGCACTTGAAGTATCTTTCTTTCAGAACATTGCAGCTGCAAATCACATGATCAGCAACCAGCCCTCAGGCAATTAGTTATGTTATTCCTTACAGCACTAAAACTTGAAATATAGTACACGTATTTCTAAATTTTTAGAAATAAATTTTACGTTTTAAATATTTCAAGGGAAAAACCATTTCCCGTAAAAGTTACGCAAAATACACTAAAAGAGCCCTTAAATGGGTTTGCTCAAGAGATCCGCCAGCAAAAAGACCTCAGCCGAAATTATTCTATATGTACGTCAATATTCCCCACAAAGACGAATTTTGAGCAAAGGGAAATATGCTTCATCAAAATAACAAAGCAACTGTAGTGCTCGCTCAGAAACTTGAACTTGAGCACGTTCCTCTCTGGCTACATTGCATACGAAATAGACCGTAAAAAAAAGAAAGCCATTTTTGGACGGCTAGTAATAACTTTTAGCATTACTTCTGCAGGTAATGCTGTAGGAAAAGATCTTCCTCTTAGGAGACATTTAGGGAAGAAAGTAACTACTCCGTGTGTGTGCCAGCAGCGGTTCTCGCAAAATCAACCTTTATGGCCATTTTCGTTTAATGTTTCTACATGTAAGTTGAGTAAAAGTTTAAGGGAAATCAGTAGAATCGAAGTGGCCTGAATTCAAGCCCTGGAACGTGACGAGTCGAGGCTGAATAAAAACCATTGCTGCGCGCAAAAAAGGTATTGTCATTTCCCTTTTCATTTGCAGAAAAAGTTCGCTCGGTGGGGGGTGAAGGGAAAACGCATTCATCACTGGAAACAAAGACGATTGTGACATTCAAAGTTTTAAAATTGTTTCAAATAGTATCGTTGCATATGTTAACATTAAAGTGAGGAATTGTATTTGATATTTTCTTCTGCTTTGTACTTTTTCCTTACTCATATGTTTTAACTAGCAGTTGTATAATCGTTTGTCATTTGAATTTCATTGAAAATCAAGAAAGATTCCATAAAGAAAAAAACATTTGTATTTAAACTGATAAATAAAGGAAAAAAACAATATTTTAAATATGTAATCGAAGATAATTAATAAATTACTAACATTAAAAAAAAAAAAAAAAAAAAAAACAGATTTTATTGTATTTAAAAAGGTTTTTTTCTTAAAACTGATGATGAATTTCTGTTTTTTCCCAACAGTTAATAACGCCAGTATTTCAGAACATAATTTTAGAACACAAGTTAAATTTAGATTAAATGTTTTTTATTACACACGACCTTCCTTTTCTCTTAGCCGTTTTGGATACAATTATATCAAGGATTTTCGCTGCTTGCGACTTAAAAAAAAAACACAAACACACACACAACAAACAAGATAGTGATATGTCGAGGATTGTTTTTCTAGTTTGAATCACGTCAAACAGCGAATGACATGAGAAAAGTAAAATTTGAAAATAAATACCACTTTTTTCTCGAAAATAACTTGTTTATAGAATATTACTTGTTATGAATTTTCATAAGCAACAAAGTCTAAAAAAAGGATGCCAACAAAAAATAAACCTTCATTCTACTAGAAATGTATGGAAGATGCAAAAAAAATGGATTATATTACCTCATTTATATATTTGAAAAAAAATTAGGGAGAAAAATGAATTAAAATTAATACTGACTTCTCACAAATATGAAATCAAGTTGTAACGAAACAATATAGTACATAAATATATTAATAAATGAAAAGCAAACGTGCATTAAATTAAGTGTGTGCTTAGAAAATAAAGAAAAACATTATATAGCTTGCTTTTGAAAACTTTACTCCCGAAGAATAATTAAAGAGCCGCCTAGTGTTTAATGAATCTCGAAAGCATATACTTAAGAGAAAAAAGAAATTTATTCAACAGGGAGTTGCGTATTTTTAGACAAATAAACGTCCTTAACTAGCAATAAAAAATATATACTCGAGAAAATTAATATGATCGGGGAAATCTTAAGAGCTTAGAGAAAATTTTCACTTGAGGATTAAGCATTAGCGAAGGATTAAACAAACAATTCGAGCAAAAAATACATCAGATTTACTAGCGAAAATAGAATTCGGTTTGTATTTCACTACTAATCTCTTATTTATTCATTTTGAGGGATTAAAGTTTACGAGAGAAATGCTTTCTTTCGCATTTTCTCTGTTGTAGAAAAATAAATGATAAATAAAATTACTCTTATTTTGGAGCGAAACACTTTTAAGAATACACAGAGAAGCTTTAGTTTTTAATCGCTTGTTAATTGCTGTGATAATGCTATGTCAATTTTAAATATGAGTGTATGCGCATGTGTAAAAGAGGGTTTTTTTTTCACTCTCACCATCATAAAAATCAGATAAGTGAATAGCAGCAAAAATCATTACATAAAAGTCAGACTTATTCATCTATGGGTACCTCAAATAAGCAACGAACTAAATTTTAAATATATATATATATATATATATATATGCTAGTCTGATAATAAAGAGTAATTTATTTTTTTGAAACAAATGTTTAGTTTTTTTTTTTTTTTTTTGTGAATAAGGACATTTTCGAATCATTTTTTAAAATCTATTGCAACTATCGGTTACCGTTGTTTGTCCAAAAAATCATTGCATGGACGTATTAACGTATGAAACAGAACTAAATTTAGTAAACAAATGATTGCTGTGATAATTGTCTAAAACTAAGTCTGCCATAATATAGTAAAAAAAAGAACCTAATAATAAGCACGATAATATTATGCAATGAGAATACGTAATTTTGTAAACGTGTTGGTAGATTTGAAGAAATCCTTTGGTCCAGTGAAAAAGATTAAAGCTTCTAAATAATTCACATACGGCAGAAAAGCCCCCTTTCCCCATTGTATAAAAAGGGCTGTAACATATTGTGTTCGATAACCGGAGAGTAGTTTTTGTCTCTTGATCACATTTGTAAAAAATGCATCAATTAATGATACATGGTGTACATTTTTGATTGTACACATTGAACATTGATGTATGTGGGAGGAGGAATTCGTTTTACTCAGACTATAAATGGCAAAAAAGGAAAGAGCTTCATTACAAAAATAGAGCCATAATTTTCTAAGCATAAAATATCTTCTCAAAATTACCATTGTGATCAATTAGGCAGGTTGTGTATCAGTCCCTTTTTAATAAAGAAACACAAATATGTTTAAAAAAAACAGAAATTACCGATCCCGGAATATTACTCCAATGTATATTTTCCGCCTCAAGATTTTTACACATCATTATTATTATTCAGAAAGGAGCTGTAGACAATTTTCTGTTTTTAAAAATCGCACTGCAAATAGCTGCGCACCACTAATTTATCTACAGAGCTGTTTTTACGTATTGAGCAGACACAGTTAAAAGCAGGATTGAATTCAATCACTTTATTTTCACTGGAAAGAAACTTAATGAGACACATTAATTACTCCACTGCAATCCCTTTATTCGCTCTCAAGCTGTTTTTCAAGGGTTTTTTTTTTCTTGTTAACTAATGCTTAAAATATTTATCCTCATATAACACAACTACCGTAATAATGATTTCAATTTAATGTAACCCTCATTCATAATTATGATTCGTTCTTTACCCATTTATGCGTAAAACGGGACGCTTGTTAGTTCTGTACCTCAGAACCAGACTAACGTAAGTCCATTTTCGTCATTTTTCAGTAGAGGGGAAAGACGATGTATTCGACAATCGTTTTTCCCCTCTACCGAAAAATGACGAAAATGGACTTACGTTAGTCTGGTTCTGAGGTACAGAGTTATTGCATACAAAAACCTGTAATGGGTATATCATCTTACTAAAGCTGTTTTTCACAAGTTACATAGTGCCCAGTGTCCCATAAACAGGACGTTAAATAATTTAATAAATATGGCAACGGCGAACTATTTTAAGCCAAAAATGTATGTAAATCATTCCAAGTAAGAGTTAAGCATATAAAAATTGGAAAAAAAAATGTTAAAAAAAAAAAAAAAAAAAACTTGGGCATAAATGGGTTAATGACTAGAAATATTTTTGAAAAACCACAAATATTACAACAAAGGTACCAAGTTTTGAATATGACTTGTATAATTTTTTTCGTTAAGCTTTAGAGCTATTTATTTTTGACAAGAATCAACTATAAATGCATTTTAAGGTGAGAAGGGACTTTCAGATGAGCGAAAAATAGTCAAAAATTCGGTTTTTCTTTGATGATATTTCTAAAAACTATATGATTGAAATTCATGTTATTGCTATTGTAAATAAATAGCTTTACCTTATTTGTGGTGAATTTGTATTAAAAACTAATTGAATAATGAAATATACAACAGTAAAACAGTAAATGTGTATTTCCTCAAAACAATTTTACGCGTATTTACAAATTTCATACTAGTCCAGTGTAAAAAATTATTATTTAAATTTGCTAAAAATTTTTTGCCATGTACTTAACAAGTTTGTTAACATTTTGTGGGGAAGGAATTTTCTATTTTATTAGCTGTGTCGAAAATATTTGCTTTGTTTTATTGAAATCTTTATTGGATATCTTTAACAAAAAAATGTAAATTTTAGTTTTTTTTTCTTTAATTTTTGCCACAATATACAGAAAATGTACTCACAACATTTTATTTTTTGGTGTTTTATGTTCCACATTTTGCTTGTATTTTGTCATTTTGATGAAATTTCAGGCGCGAGGAGTAATAGAGAAAAAGTGTTAAAAATTCAAATTTTAAATTAAAAAAAAATAATTTTAAAATATTTCAAGAAAAATTTTATATGTGTTAGTGTTAGCAACATATAGCTATGCGGCAAATTTCAAAGAAATTCATAGAAAATTGCTAAAGAAAAAAATGATAGTCCCTTGTTGCCTTAATAGATGTGTCATTGTTGCACGAAATATCGCACATATATTCCAAATATGTCATGTTTTTGTTCAATTGCATCAACATTATAATGGACTGACTACTTCTACGTAATGCAATTAAATTTTGAATATTTTCATTAAAATACTTAATTTAGTATTATCATTACAAATTTAAAAAATATTATGCAACTAATGTGTATGGTAATCGTAAAATTTCAATCGCATTTTCAGCTGAAAAATTCATATAAATTTTCAAATGATTGGAAATTAAGTGGAAATTCAAAGTTTAAAAAAAAATGTGACACATGGAACATTTTGAAATTACGTTATTATTTTTTTTTAATTTTAAATGTGAAAAAATGTATTCATTGTTTTTGCACAATTCTTTATGATTTTCAATGTAGTAAATATACAAGCACACAATTATTTTAGACATATATATCAATAATTGCAAAAAAAAATGTGTCCACTGTAGCCTTAAAATATAATAAAGTTTTAGCAATCATTCCTGCTGTAAAAAAAAATTGTTGCAACAATTGAAACAGTTGGAAAGCAGATGAACCTGTAGAACCGCAAAATGTAAATCTTGAAATTCACAGTCTGATAAAATCACTTTCTGAAAATCTGATAAAAACACTTGCATTCTCAATCATCGACATATTGAAAAACGCATGATTAATTAAAACAACTAATACATAAAAATACGACAAAATTATATCAATGATAGATAAACCAGAGATAAAGTGTCAACTAACTTCCTAAACCGAAGGAATTCCACGCTCGTTCACGTATTTTTAACCTACGAAATGTAATCTTATACATTTAAGTATCTATATTTTCTATTTCCTTATTCACAAGGGGCTTCTTTGCGCCGTACGTAATTCCTTATTTAAATTAAATTTGAGAATTTACAGAAGAATGCCCTTACATACGTGTTTTAACAACGCAAACCTCAACAAGAGCTCAAGATGGAAATCTGATAGAATCTTAGAGGCTATACTTAGAAAGCGTCATTTTCCTAGTAATTTCAATTAATAACGCGACAGGATTAAATACAAAGATTTCGATCACTCTTTTAAAATTCGAGGCTGGTGGAAATCTTAATCCCGGTCCCATCAGTGCTTTGGAATGATAATTATAAAGCAAGGTAAGGGGAGGCAGCTTCAAAGAGTTTTGAGTTGCCTGTGTTAGGAAACTGCCGCTGGGCACTGAAATTTTGCACGTATTTTAAATATTTTGAAGTAGCGCAAATTAATAATTTGGCGAAGTGAAAGTTAAATCTGTGCTATCCATAAGTTAAATTGCATTTATACTGATTTATTTTAGGCATAAATTTATTTTAATAAACCCAAGCTCAATCTGAAATTAATGAAAATGTTTACAAATAGGTTGTAGAAATAATCTTGAAACAAAGTTTTTATAGCAGAGAAATATACTGTGAGGAAACTCCGAAAGCAGGTCTCAAACTGCTGTGAGAGAGTTTTTAGGCTATCAGTGCAGATATACTCAGTTCCTTTATTACGCTTTTTAGCTTTCAGCTCAGTTACGGTTCTCTCAGTCCTAAACAAATATTTCAGTTTCTCTGAAATCTCCGGCAACTAGAACGTGCGTTATTGACTTGCAGTTCTGCCTTCGCTTCGATCTTATATGCTGTAAGAGTTTCCTGGTAACTTATAAAGGTACAAAATTACTAAAAACTTTTTAGATGTGGAAAATTTACTACTTTTTCCCAAAAATATTAGTGGCTACTTATTGGGAAGATTTCAAAAACATATTTTAGTTTAATATCAAGAAGGGTATTTACCTTTAGATTCAAGGGTCACATTTCCTCAAAAATGACCTCGAAAAATATTGCTTATTTCAAAAGTAAAAATTATTTAAAGCACTCGAAAAATTGCTCTAGTTTAATTATTTAAAAAGCAATGAGTTACTCTAGGTCATGCACGCTATGTGTTCTAATGGAGAAGCCACACTTTCTAGGGTTTTTACTGGATGATCGCTTTTTTTTATGCTTCCATACTACAGGAATCGCTAAAAATTTTATTCTATTAAAGATGTAGTTTTTTTTAAATATTTTTTTACGTTCCGAATAATATATTTGACAAATTTTGCATCGAATAAACTTTTAAATATTACTAAAAATTTGGAGTATGTTGAACTTTAAAAAGCTAAGTGTTAGAAGAAATTTTCGTGATTTTTACATAATCAGTCACAGAATGTTTAAAAATCATTACATAAGGCAATGAATGCAGTAGAAATAAATAATGTGGTCATTTAGCAAAAACTATTTTTGAAATAAAGTATTTAAAAAAAAAAAAAAACTTTTTTTTTAACTGAAAATTTCTAGACCTAGAAAAAAACTTTCAAAAAAAAAAAAAATCAAAATCGGTCCATCCCTTTAGGCGCTAGAGTTTAGCAGACAGAAACACAACTACACAAATGAGCATATACACACTACACAGAAAGGTCAAACCATGTTTTTAAAGTTCACACAATAGAACAAGGATGGAATACATTTAATGTATTTACAGGCTGTTGTATAGACAATTGATTCTTATACACTGGCGGAAAAAAAAATCCCAACACCAAGAAATACTTGTGTTAGATAAACGAAATTTGGTATGCATATTTATACAACTGAAAGATGACATCGATTGAAATTTCGTGTTCCGCGCGTAAGTGTGGCGCAGCTGGCGTCACTCAGAACATGCAAATAAGTCTTGTTTAAAAAACGTGTTGTAAAGCTCGTGTGTATTAATTTTCTGTGAAATTTGACGAATTGCGTTCATGTTAGCCAGGAATATCTTTAAGAAGACGAATTCATTTCGCGATATTGCAGAAAGACTTGGGTGGGAATGTTTCCACCATGCATGATTATTGGAAGCTATGGGCAAGGGATGGTACTACCTCAAGAAGATCGAGTTCCGAGCTGCCACGTGGCACGACTGATAAGGAAGATCGCCGAATCTTGCGTACCGCTGTTGCGCGGTATCCGCGCGCATCGTACTGCATCTGCGGCTGACATTCAAGCTGCAGTTGGTACCGTCGTGACCCAAGGAACGGTAAGGAGCTGTTTACTTCAAGGACAGCTCCAAGCCAGGCAGCCTGTAGCCGGTATTCCATTGACTACAAACCATTGCCTTTTCCGACGGCAGTGGTGCCACGACAGAGCTCAATGGAGGTCAGAGTGGAGAACTGTTGTAATTTTTGATGAAAACAGATTCTGAATTAGTGCCAGTGGTGGCTGTATATTGGTCAGAAGGAGGCCAGGAGACCGCCTGCATCCAAGCGGTTTACGGCCTAGACACACGGGACTCACACCTGGAGTTATGGTCTCTGGAGCAATTTCCTACGACTTCAGGGGCATTCTTGTGGTTATCCCAAACTCACTAACTGGAAATTTGTCATCAGTCTGTTAATTTAACCAGTAGTACAGCCTTTCATGAGTAGCCTTCAAGGGGGCGTTTTCCAACCGGATAACGCTCACCCTCACATCGCTGCTGCAACGCAATGT
>JAXGGA010019376.1:0-20208 GCA_038373865.1 Uloborus plumipes
AACTCGTTTTGCATAGGCAAACGGTCACGCAAACGTCACGCTGACTTCACGATGTTTTTGTCAAGAAACGTTCTAATGTAATTCGACTTCCAGTAGCGATTGCAATTTGCGATCGCCTGTTTCACTTGAATTCCTGCCTATGTCTCACAAATCAGACTAACCTAAGGCACGTTATCACTACTTTGCATGTGTGTGTATGTGCAGGAGCAGGGGCGGCCATAGCAGTTTTGCCGCCCCGGACAAAAATGCATTCATGAATAAGTTTAGTTATAATATATTATAATATATTTACTTATAATTCATATTCGGCAAAATTTCCACTAATGTTTCGGAAAATTTTAAGACAGTAAGACAGTTTTGTAATATTACAATCATGCATAATTTTATTTATTTTTTTCAATGATGCTTAATATCTCTTCTTAGCATATGTAAGTATCTATGCATGCACACATTTTATTATTTTTTTCTTTTAGTCGTTCGGTAAAATTCGGCGCTTCCTTTGATGAGTTGAGATTCCCCCCCCCCCAAAAAAAACTACGTTTTAGGCACCCCAGCTTCTTTCAACAATTTCAAAATCTTGAATTTCTTAAAGTTATCTGCTGTAGGTAGTTTGTTTTTTTAAATGTCTCCATTAACAATTATAGTTTCTAAGGATTTGTTTATGTTATAAATATTTTTTCGTTTATTTTAATACTATGTTGAAATAGCCGAAAATGTTGTTTTGAATGGATACATTAAAATAACAAGTTTAAACATCGTTATATTCATACCTTTCAGGATTCCAAAAAGCAAAAGGAATGACATTTTTTTTTTTCTTGTACGTTTCTTTCCTTGAAGAAAATTTATTTTATATGTTCGAGTCAAAATGCCGCCCCTAAAATTTGCCGCCCCGGACAGGGGTCCGAAATGTCCGCCGCTAGGGTTGCTCCTTCCCGGTAGGAGAGGGTAAAAAAAAATTTCTGGAGCAAACTAAGGTTAGGACTCGCGCTCTCACAACACTGATAAGCAGGGTTGCCAGACGTCTCAGATTTCAAGGGATTGTCCCGTTCTCTGGAAAACTGTCCCGCGTCCCGGGGAACCTTGATATGGGACGGCTAAAGGCACGTATTCTAGCTAGGAGAGCGACATTTTACAAAACGAAACATTATCACCCCCCCCCCCCCAAAAAAGGGAAGACAAAAAATATGAAATCAAGTATGATAAGAAAAGTGATTGAGATCATATTTTTTTCTATTCTGGAGTTTAGTGCTAGTCTTCTGCTCAGTAAGAGCAGAAATCCTTGTGACAATCCGTTCAACAAAGGTATCGTTCATAGTAAAAATATTGTCAGTCCTTGTAAATGATTTACCTTATTTTTAAAGCCATTCTCAAATATTTTCTTATAAAAGAAACGTAAGTGTACGGATACTATTAGCCACTAGATAGTCATCTTTTGAAATGTACTTTGCTTAGCTTTTAAACTCCTTGGCTTTGGGGAAAGTAATGTATTTACATGTAAGTGAACATGGCTTTGCTGTTATTTGGTATAATTTACATTTAATCCATGGCCTTTGCCTTTGCCCCCTTATAAAATTCGAAATAACGGGCCTGAGCAAGGAAAAAGGGGGTTATTAGCAGAGAAATACGAACTTTCACAATATTTAGTGTTAAAACTTTTCTCACTGATATTCATGAAGAAAAAAATCTAAGCAATGGTAAAAAATCTAGTTTTCATTTATATGCTCATTGTGTATTTTTTTTCTTCCTGTATATTTATGAGAAACGTTTGATATTAAAGTCAAAGTAGTAAAAAATCAACTTTTAGACTTCCTCTCCCCCTCCCCTTTCCCCAGAAGCCTGTCCCATATTTACAGTTCTTAAATCTGGCAACCCTACTGATAAATATCTACAAAAGAAATTATTTTATAGAACCGAGTTGTTATAGATCAACATAGAATAAGATTCTACATATAATGCCGTAATAACTTAAAACTTTCAATTTTTGTGCTTACGTTAGTCTGGCACTGAGGTACAGGTATTAACCCTTTACTTGTACGGTGGGGTCTTACAAATCTGAAGAAGTGAAGTTCTTGCATTCAAGCGTTTTGTAATTTTTCATGTATGGCTTAAAATGTAGACATTTAAGGAATTGTTTCAGTTGTTTTATGTAAAGAAAAATATTTAAAAAATATTGAAAGCTAGCTTGGTTGCCCGGCTTTGCACGGTATGCCTCGAAAATAAAAGTTGTGTCGAGTGATACATTTCAACAATTGGGCTTAAAATAAGGGGGAGGGGTAAGATTTCCCATCAAACTACCGTTACGTCGTCATAGAAAAGAGCAATTTTTAACTCAAAATTTATTCATTTATTTTTCTTAATTCAAAAAATGTAATTTATTATTAATCGGCTTCAAAATATTTCTGACGAAAGTTTCCCCAAGAAGTCCCCCATGGGGGGACGAAACCCTATGTGAATTCTAGAACATCAAAGAACCTGTGTGAAAATTTGGCGAAGATCCAACGCAAATTGTAGATTTGTACAAGGAACAAACACATACGCAGACACACATCCATTTTTATACATTTTAATTTTTCTATTTTAATTTGCTGATTTTTGTCGAGTGCACCAGAAAACTAATGATGGAGTTGAATACACTCCTTCTCATCACTTGCATTGTAAAAAAAAGGCACCTCACCAGTTGAAGTAATTCCGAAGGAAGAAACTCCTTACAACGAGCACGTTTTATTTCATTTGCTTCCTGACATCTCTTTGGTATGTATTAATCAAAAGTGAACGGAGAAATTTCTCATAAAAACGTTCTATTTCATTCAATCCGAATATTTATTCGGTAATATATTAAGCAAAGGCGGAATAAGGAATTAATCATAAAAAATACCCTTTATTCTATTTAATTCGACCATTTGCTTGGTATACGATAGAGCAAAAGCGCACAGAAAGTCGCCAGGTATAAATACAGATAACCAGGGGTGTCAACGGGAAGAGGGTTATTGCGTAGATAAATACCTGTAGACTTTTAGAAGTGTGTTTTAGAGCGTATTTTTCGGTTTTTGAAGGATGCTCCGTAGATCAGAGGCTTTTTTTAGACGATTTAAATTATAGCAATAATAAAAAATCATTTGCTGAAAACGAAATAATTGCAGTTGTAGCATGTTTTTAAAAGTCAAAATTATCGTCTGGGGCTTGAGTTTTATTTATTAATTTTTTTTAATGGCGTTTTTAACGAAGCAGTAAATCAAAGGCCATATTTATGCTCTTCCCGAGGAGAAATATTCATATTCTGTTGTCCAAAAACGATATGAGTATATAAGTATCATGTTGTTGTTTTTTTTAGTTTTGCATTATTTCCTAAAACAAGGCCTTAAATTTTTTGACGATTTTATTCTTTAAAAAAGAACTTGGGTGACTCACTTACAAGAAAGGAAGGGATGGAGGGGGAAGTGGGTCACCTATCTAATTTTAAAGTGAGCCGATATAAAAAGTGTGCTTGTGGGTCTCCACTTGATAAAGTATGTAAAATTTTAGTACAAAATATTTTTTGTAAATGAATCTATTAGCGAAATACCATCTTACATTTTAAGGTATGACAGAAAATTACAAAACAATTGTCTCTGTGAAATTCATTAAAAGCCTTCTGGCATATATTTTACCTTACTATAAATTGATGATAAATAAACATAATAGAGTCGATTGAGATCGATTTTAGTGAAATAGAAAAAAAATATATAAGTAGAAAAAAAATGGAAGCACTTAACGGCGTCGTCTATTTGAAATTGGCTGAAGGAGAATCACAAGTACTCCATCTTTAGCCATCATTTTAACATCATCTGCATCAAACCAATTAAAAGTGCGTCTATTTTAGTTCTTTTTAGGATATTTAGCAGTATTTTTTCAGTTGTATCATTTTCTAAGAATTAGAGTTTCATAATTTTATGGTTTTCCTTAATGAAAGTTGGAATCCTTGATGAAAGTCCAATACATAGTTACCAGCTTTGCAGTTTTTGTAACTGAACTATCAATTCCTCCTTGGTCTCCATAATTATGTTTTATTTAATCCTGGAAATTCTCTCACAAAAGTTGATTTTCATTTTAAAATCTCCACTATTATGAGGGGACCCGACATACCTCTTATACGGAAAAACTACGGGATAAGTTGGGGCCAGTTTCCTCAAACACTTAATAATACTTTACAAATTCCTTCTGCAAGGTGTATTTTAGGTTAAACTATTAAAAAGCTGTATAAACATTAAAAACTAGCCTTGAAACACTTTTTTTTAATATTGCTTGAATTCGCTAGAAATATTTTTCGATTTTTTTGCATAAGTTCTTTGAAACAAGAAAAAGTTCCATGACGCCCAAATATATCAGAACCAATCACTGGGATGGAATGTGACATAATCAGTGTAAAAAATTGAAAACTGTATGTATATTTCCGTTTTAGGGGGTAACCCACTTACTCAAAACAACTCCACATAACTTCTGAGGAATTTATATCATTGCTGTTGATTTCAGGACGGATGTGCTAGACACTTCCAGCTATAAATCTACCATATCTAACAATTTTAGATCGTTTGTGGCTGACTTTTAAGATTAAAAATGGACACAGGTGCACTGAAATCATGATGAAAATAGTCCGGTATTTATGCTTTCCAGGGGGGCGGGGGGCACCATAGGGTTACAGACTCAACCCCTTTTATGGGGGAAAAAATACACATGCACACATAAAATCTCAATATGTTTCTAACTTTCCAAAGAGGAGAGTGATTGCCCCCCTCCAGATCGCACAAGAACGAGCCCGGTGCAGAAAAAAAAGCCGACTGATACAAATTTTAATAAACTCACCCTTTTCAGGATTGCCATACTTTTGGAAACATTCTGCTTCATTGCTGGGCTCTGTCCGTATAATCGCATCCCGATTTCCCGTCATGGCGATTTAACACAACACATCCAGAGCTACCTGTTGAACAGCCAGCAATATCAGGCGAAACTCAGAGCGAAGAGCATTTCCCTCGAAGAGCAGATGTGCATAATTCCAATCAACTGTTCATTTTCAAGGAGCCACTAAGGATAGTCTCAACACTACTTCGGGGTAAAACATAAATTTTTTTCACTCGTATCTTCGTTGCATTTTAGAACTATGTTCGAATTGTTCTGACGAAATAAAAGCAACATAAATAATCTGCTAATGCTAAGTCTAAATAATGTTGATATTCGTATGGAACACTTTATTCAATCCACTCACAGAACGGCAGTACGATTGCGTAACTTTGAGATGACAGTATTTTTCGAACAAACTTAGAATGTCATGCCGTTCTCTGGCGAAGGTATACAACAGACGATCCGAAGTGCGCGCCTCTCGCAGCCGATCTGTTGGGAGGTGCGATCGCGGACCTGTTCTTGGGGAAAAAGCGCATGTGCGCGCTTTCGCCGATCGGAAGCAACCGCTGGCGTTCTTTATTTTTATCGGAGAAAGTGTTGCTCTGGGAATCGATGTAACGAATCAACACACGGGACAGATAAAAACGAATTTTTATGAAATCGAATTGTCGTTCGAATAAATCTTTTTATTATCGTTGATAGGAAAAGAACTTTGGAGCTTCGGTCAGTTCAGGAAAATTTTTGTTATAGTAACAAACTTTTGATCTTCGGTTAGTTCAGTGAAGTTTTTTACTTCCTTTTACGTAGTAAAGGAAGTATTGTGATCGCGAAAAAAAAATCACTCAAATTTGAGTCTAACTTTTGATTTTGCTCACCCCCGAATGAATGATTCGTAGTTTTAGTCCGGGCGCCATTTCGAAAAGCGTGTTTTGACTTATGAATAAAATTTTTTCGCTGTTTTTGATAGCTTATGTTATGTACATTTCCGATCCGATTGATGCCACTCTGTCATAGCTGAGCATTTTGAGTAATTCAAGATGGCGTCCAAGATGGCGCTTAAAACATTGAAAATGCTGTTTTGAAGCGATATTGACTAGTAATATATTATTATACATATTCGAACCTTACTACAGTGAACTGCCTGAGTACCGAAGCCGTCCTACGTTATGATGGAGCCCGAGCTAATATTTTCTATCGCCCCCTCCCCCAATACTCTTAAATAAATTCTTAAGTACGGAGTAAAATTAGCATCAAGAGACTTTTCTTTACAACTTTAAAAGCCTCTGTAAGAAACAGTTAGGGGCATATACACGTTTATCAGAAAAGTACTGAACATTTTCATAACTTAAATTTTTATACATAGTTGAACATGTCATCTGAATTGTGTGTACAGCTTAACAAAATAAATCTAATGTTTTAGCTTTTTTTAAACTAATTTGGTTGAAAAGGAATAATAATGACATGTCAGAAAATAAATTACAGTGCAGCTTAAATCTAATTTATTTCGTTTCTGGAACCCTCTCATATTTTAGCGCCCAGGGGCCTTTCCCCCCACTCGTTCATCGCTCATCTCTTCGGGTTGTTACTGTGCCGACCCAGCAGTAAGTCAACAAAAGCAGATGGTTCACTTTTTCCAAATCAAGAATTCCTAACAAAGTGCCGACTGTACTAACTGCTTTTCATTGATGACTTTTCAAAAATGCAGGAGCACAAGGATTCTGACAAAATACATGTGCACAAAGAAGAAAGCAACGGAAGAATAAGTCGTGATACTGTGGACAGGGAGAACCTAAGGAAAAAACTGGAATTGTGCGTACAGCCTTTAAATCCATCGGAGCATCCTGAAGGATTGGTAAACATCGTATCTGGAAAAATTGTAGTAGCTAAGTCTGTTAATGTGGACAAAGCTTATGAAATGGCTAAGATAGTTGCTCATAATTTTCAAGAAAACCTCCCAAGTGGCTTTCATGTTAGCCTAAAAAAATTCGTCATAAACATGGATGAAGATAAAGAGGGTGGCAAAATTCCAACAGCAATGCAGATGGACGCTTCACTCTACTCATACTCTATAATCATTGCTCAACAAGCAAACAGGTATAAAAATGGATGATATCCTAAAATATAAACTTTCTTCTGTCCCCCCTTCCATGTTTAAAGACAATGGTCATATGAGAGAAGCTGTGGGTAAGTCGCATTAATGAACGCCATGAGTGTGGTGCAGTCTGTTAGAAGAAGTAAGCCACCTACACTAATAATCATAGACGGTTGTGCGTTACTGTGGGCTGTGCATTGGCCTGTAGGAGGGATTGTGAGTGATTTCTTAAAAAAATTCCTGAAAAAAATCACTGACATGTTAAAAGATGCTAATGGTGTTCGACAGATACTACGACTATAGCATTAAGAGTGCAACGAGAGCTAGTTGGGGAAAAAAAGTTTCAAATTACTGAAACAACGCCACTTTCGTCACAAAATATAACGTTGTCAAGTAATGATAACAAACGCCAATTGATCCAGCTTTTATGCCAGTATATTTTTACGAATGTCTGTAATGTCCCACTTGAGCACCATTTGATTCTTACGGGGCAAAATGCTACACCGTTTGAAATATGTAGGGGCACCCTAACAAAGAGACCTGATTTACAAACAATACACGAAGAAGCAGATATTATAATAGTCCAGCAGCTAATAGCTGAAATGAAAAGAAAAGAAAATGAAACTGTTCACGTCATATGCGACGACACTGACGTCTTCGTTTTGCTGTTGTTTTATTACCATCAATTAGATTTGAAAAATGAAGTTTTCATGGTATCGTTGAAACCAGGACGGGCAAGAGTAGATATCAAAGAAACAGTTTTGAAACACACGAAGATAATTCCCAGTTTGCCGGCGGCTCATGTCCTGACTGGTTGTGATTCTGTCGCTCCTCTCTATGGGATTGGAAAGAAAACAGCTCTTAAGTGTCTCCAAAAAGGCAAACGGTTAAGATTATTGGGCCATAGAGAGAGCTGTATGACAGAAGTAATTCAGGAATGCACAAATTTTATTGCTTCTTGCTATGGTATTAAGGGTGCTACAGATCTGACAGAAGTGAGAATTTCCCTTTGGGCAAAAAAGATAGGTCAAGCGCAACTACAAACACCTTCATTTTCTTCATTACCACCTACTAGGGAATTCTTTGCCGAAAATGTCAAGCGAGCTCACTTGCAAACCATTTTTTGGTTATCTGCAAGCAGTTCACAATTTCTTTACCTAGATCCAACATCATTTGGTTGGCAAAAAGATGAAGTAAATAAAGAGCCTTTTCCCATTGCCATTCCAAAAATACCCCAATTGCACCAGATTGTATTATAGCAATGACAAAGTGCTCATGCCGTTCTCAACAATCTTGCATTACTATGAGATGTAATTGCAGAGCAAGTAATATTTCGTGTAGCTTGCTGTGTCAATGCTTACTTGAAGGGGAGAGGTGCTGTAATCCAAACACTAGTATAGCTCAATCAGTAGGAGAAAGTGACTCTGAAGAAGAATTTTAGCTTGATTTGTACCTCATAATTATGTTACCTTGAGGCCAGGTAACTATATATGTATATTTTTTATGTCAACTTTTGTTAACGTTAATATTTAAAACGCAATTCCTTAATTTATTATTTTAAGCACATTACAATATAATTTTGTCCATTTAGTACAATAAAATGTTAAAAAACTACGCATGCATTTAGTTTTTTAACAAAAAAAGACTTTATATTCTAACTCCTTGACCCAAAAAACATATAGAAGGATATGCCATATAACAATATCGCCTCAAAACTATATTTAACTTTTTGAGCGCTATGTTGGACGCCATCTTGAATTTCTCAAAATGCTCAACTATGACAGAGTGGCATCAATCAGATCTGAAATGTACATAACATAAGCTATCAAAAACAGTGAAAAAATTTTATTCATAAGTCAAAACAAGGTTACCCTATAATTAGCCATTTGGCGCCCGGACTATTTTTTCGACCTGTCAGCACGTGCATATGTACCAGTAGCGTGCGGCCCATGGACCAGAGGGACTAGGCTAGTCCCTTAAATATTTGTCCCATCAAAAAATTCTCTTCGAGAAAAATTTATTAAGTAAAAACATGAGCAGACATACGACTTTTCTTTAAAACGCCACTTCTTTTACTCCTCCTCCCTCCCTTTCTCCCCTGTGCGCGACGTCTTGAATGGACTCACTCAGGGAACTAGCTGTAACGAACCTGTTCCCCCGATGTCATGTAGCTTTGCTAGAACTTAGGCGTTCGCTCGAAAGCTTATTTGATTATTTAAAGCATTTTTCAAGCAAACGGATTAATTTTTGTTTTAGTGCCTAGTGTGTAGGTTTCTATGTGAGCTTCAGGAAACAACAAATCTTGTTGCAAAAGTTGTTTTCCTGTCTTTGGTGAAAATTATTCGTAATGGAAAGGGACTGGGTCAAAAAAGCAAGTCCCCAACTGGACGGAGTTGCCGAGCATGCGCACCGGGATCTCGGAGGAGAAATGCTGTGTGCTGGACGATCTCGCGAAACGTTCGTTTGGATCTTTGAATTTCCAAGAGAAAGATCAAATAATTTCGCAGAGCAGGCCTACTCCTGACCTAGAAATATCTACAAAGCTGAAAAGTTATAATCAGCATTTCAAGAAAGATTACTATGAGTCGATTAAATGGCTGACTGCTTGTAAGTTAAGAAAAAAATTATTTTGCTGGCCCTGCGTTCTTTTTGAAAAGGAAAAAGGCGTCTGGAATGCCAGTGGATTTTCAGACATGAGCAATTTCCATAAGGCACGCAAAGATTCGTCACGAGAAAACCCACGGACATTATCAAGCCATTACTCAACTGAAAACTTTCGGTAAAACACGGATAAATTTTCATCTATCTCTATATATCCATCTTTCTATATATCCATCATTCTACATATCCATCTTTTTATCTATGTGTATCGTAATTTATTTTGACCAACTGGTCCCCTCAAAAATATTGCTCCGCACGCCACTGATATGTACCTACAAACATATAAGCAGCCGAAAAATCCTTTTCAACCACCCCCGAGTTAATTACGACGAGTTTTCTCGTGACGTCTGTATGTACGTGTGTGCGGATGTATGTATGTGGGTCGCATAACTCAAAAACTATATGCCGTAGAAGCTTCTAGCTTGGTATGTAGGCTCTGAGGATGGTCTAGTTGTGCACCTCCCCTTGTGGTTGCATTTGAATGTTCCCAAGGGGGTGTTTTACCCCTTTTTTGGGGTAAATCAGTGTTAATTTCAATGCAGACTCAAGTGATATGAATTGGCACGACCACTTGGCGATATATCGCCAAGCTTTTGGTCGCCAAGTGTTTGACGCCAACTTGGCGATATATCGCCAAGTTGGCTACAAATTTGGCGGAAAAAATATTTTTTGAATTTGGGTTCAATTTGGCGCTATTGGCGATATTTTGCGAAAAATCCACTGAATGATGTTAAAATCGGCGATATTTAGAAAATGAATCATTGTAAAACATTTGTTTTGCATTGTTTCGTGGCAAACTATGGGTGCAAATGTTCGAATTGCTATCTTGCTTACTCCTAGCACTATTTTAACACTAAGGCATCTACAAAGAAATTTTCTCGTAAAAGGAAGTAGTGGGGGACCCATACCAGATTTTTTTTTTTTTTTTTTTTCTAACTAGGAAACCTTACACCCTTCAGGTCACCGATCTAGCCGCAGCTTAGTACATATCAAAGAAGATTTGCTAGTGTAGTATGCCTTGCTAAGTGCAAAAGTGGTATCTGCAGTGGAACTGTAACTGAGATATAACTCTTTAAAGTTTTGACCCATTATGTATTTGACTCAAATGAAACTTTTTCAGAATTTTTTTAAAAATATTTCTCTTTCCCAAATGACCATATAATTTTGTATTTTGGTAAAATACGTCGCAAAGGGCCACCTGGTGGCGATAAATCAATTTTGTTAAAAAGTGCAGATAACACTTTTGTGCTTAGCACCTAAAGTCCTAAGGTGCACAACCAATCAGAAATACACAAATACAGGAGAAATTGCTTTTGAAAATGTTCAACTCGCTATATGTCTATGCTCCATAAATACGATCTTACTGTAGTTGTTATGTAGGGCCGTGGTGGCCCGATCGGTAAGGCATCGGACTCGTGTCCGGAGGGACCCGGGTTCGATCCCAGCCGATCAAAGATCCACCGCCTTGATTAATGGTGGCTGGGAGGCGTTAAAAATGTCGTGGTCACAAAGTCCTCCAAGTGAAACGATACCTCTGGGGGGTGCTGGGCCTAGGGTTTGCTCGACCCTAGGTTCTAGTTCAAAATTAAAAACGGAGCGCCCTTCAGGGCCCTATCCCGGTTAAACCACGAAGCTGTGGTAGGTACGGGGGACCCTGGAGGTGTGAAATGAAATGAAATGTAGTTGTTATGTTAAAGCAGGCAGCTTGTAAGTTCTTAAGCATGGTAGTTTTTCAAAAAATATTAATTGATCAATAATTGTAAATAATTAATTTACAAAATTACCGTTATTACGAGCAAATCGACAGTTTGGACACATGGTGAGGGTAACATTTTTGGAAAAGTCCCAGTTTCCCTCCTTATTTCTGAGGTTGAATGCACTCTTAGGACTTTGGGATACATTACTAAACTAGCAAGTCTATCTCAATGGACCAAGTTGCAGCTAAATCGGTGGCTTCGAAGGGTGTAAATTCCCCTTGTAAACCTCAGAAATTTTTGGGCTTCGTTCAGTTCAGGAAAATTTTGCTTATCGTTGCAAACATTTGAACTTTGGTCAGCTTCTAATTTCTTCTTTTTTTTTTCTAATTGTCACAAACTTTTGAACCACAAACAGAAAGTTACCGCCCCAAGCCAGGGCTAAGACAACTACCTGCAATACACTGCCAACTCGGTTATGCCTTTCAGGGACTGCAGTTTCGTCCTCATTAGGACTCATCAGCTTGGCTTATCGGTCAGTTTTGCAAAGTTTTTGTCATCGTCACAAACTTTCGCACTTCGATCAGCTATGTCCAGTTTCTTTTTACTTCCTTTTACGTAGTAAAGGAAGTATTGTGATCGCAAAAAAAAAATCACTCAAATTTGAGTCTAAATTTTGATTTTGCTCACCCCCGAATGAATGTTTAGTAGTTTTTTCGACCTGTCAGCACGTGCATATGTACCTACCAACATATAAGCCGCCGAAAAATCCTTTTCAACCCCCCCCCCCCCGAGGTAATTACGACGAGTTTTCTCGTGACGTCTGTATGTACGTATGTGCGGATGTATGTATGTATGTGGGTCGCAAAATTAAAAAACTATATGCCGTAGAAGCTTCTAGCTTGGTATGTAGGCTCTGAGGATGGTCTAGTTGTGCACCTCCTCTTGTGGTTGCATTCAAATGTTCCCAAGGAGGTGTTTTACCCCTTTTTAGCCTACTTTCCCGTTAAAAATAAAAGAGACGAAAAAAGCATTAAAATTGGCTTAATGCATCTAAAAAATGTCGCCAAGTCCAAAAAATATCGCCAAGTCCAAAAAACATCGCCAAGTTCAAAAAATATCGCCAAGTAAAAAAAAGTCCAAAAGAAACAAAAAAATGAAATAAATATCAAAAAATTAAAAATTTGAAAGTAGGGTATTGAGATGGGGAATTTGTGTGTCGGTCTGTCGGTCGGTCGGTCTGTCTGTCCCCCCCTAATAACTTTTGAATGAACATTCCGATTTGGACAAACTTTTTTTTGTTGGAAAGATCTCGGCGAGTACAGCTCATTCCCATATTTGATTTTTCGATTTGAACAATTTTTGGTTCAACTTTGAGCCGTTCAAACAACCGGTCCCGCGATACTAACTTTTGAATGAACAGTCCGATTTGAACAAACTTTTTTTTGTTCGAAAGGTCTTTTCAGGGATACTTCATTCCCGTATCTACATTTTCGATTTGAACAATTTTTCGTTCAACATTGAACCGTTCAAGCAACCTTTCCCCACCTAATAACTTTTAAGTGAACCGTCCGATTTGAACAAACTTTTTTTTGTTCGAAAGGTCTTTTCAAGAATACTTTATTCCCGTTTTTAAATTTCCGATTTGAACAATTTTTCGTTCAACATTGAACCGTTCAAACAAGCTCTCACCCCTAATAACTTTTGAGTGAACCGTCCGATTTAAACAAACTTTTTTTTGTTCGAAAGATCTCGGCAAGGATACTTCATCCCCGTTTTTAAATTTCCGATTTGAACAATTTTTTGTTCAACATTGAACCGTTCAAACAAGCTCTCACACCTAATAACTTTTGAATGAACAGTCCGATTTAAACAAACTTTTTTTTGTTCAAAAGATCTCAGCAAGGATGCTTCATTACCGTATTTAAATTTTCGATTTGAACAATTTTTCGTTCAACATTGAACCGTTCAAGCAACCTTTCCCCACCTAATAACTTTTAAGTGAACCGTCCGAATTGAATAAAGTTTTTTTTGTTCGAAAGATCTTATCAAGAATACTTTATTCCCGTTTTTAAATTTCCGATTTGAACAATTTTTCGTTCAACATTGAACCGTTCAAACAAGCTCTCACCCCTAATAACTTTTGAGTGAACCGTCCGATTTAAACAAACTTTTTTTTGTTCGAAAGATCTCGGCAAGGATACTTCATCCCCGTTTTTAAATTTCCGATTTGAACAATTTTTTGTTCAACATTGAACCGTTCAAACAAGCTCTCACACCTAATAACTTTTGAATGAACAGTCCGATTTAAACAAACTTTTTTTTTGTTCAAAAGATCTCAGCAAGGATGCTTCATTACCGTATTTAAATTTTCAGTTTGAACAATTTTTTTGTTCAACATTAAACCGTTCAAGCAACCTTTCCCCACCTAATAACTTTGAACCGTCCGAGTGAACCGTCCGAATTGAATAAACTTTTTTTTGTTCGAAAGATCTCGGAGAGGCTCATTCCTATATTTCACTTTTCAATTTGAACCATTTTTCGTTCAATGATGAACCGTTCAGAAAACATTTTAACATTTAGAAAGAGAAATTTAAATTGAATGTTGATTCTGAACTTCAAGGTGGACTTCCTTCAAACTAACTTTGTAAGAAAACGGTTTTGATAAATAATGTATTGTAAAGTACTTTTTTGAATAATCTTCTGTGAGGACTCTGATTCCGACTCCGACTCCGCAAACATGGCGGAAATGCAGGCTCAGAAAAAATGACTGACTGGGCAGACGATTTTTTGTTTATTTATTTATTTGTTTTGTTTAATTTATTATTGTTTTTTTTTATCAGACGATTTTTTTTGTTAACAAAAATTTTTCATTCACGAGAGCATTTTATTCCTTATTTATATTTAACAACTGGCAACGGATTAAAACTGAAATTCAAGACATTTTATTAACGAACGAGTTTTTTTTTCTTTCTTTGATAAAATGTGTTTTGAAGTTCTTTGTACTTTTATTTTATTTAATTATTTTTTTTTCTTTTGAAAACGATTGTGGAATTTTTCTACGGAAGAACTATAGCAGTTACATTCTTTTAAAGGTGCGACAAAACTTTATTGACTCGTTTATTTACTTTTTACGTGTCTATTTTATCTGATGAGAGGGGTATATTTTGCTTTCAGAAATCAGCTTTAAGTGCAAAAAGATATGTTTGACATAATTTTTAGTTTTAGATAATCAAGAGAATATTGATCAGATGCTACAATGCCTATGTCGATGTACGGGAAAGTAGGCTCGTTTAGTTCTTGACAGAGCTTCTTGTTTGGGTTAAATCAGTGTCAATTTCAATACAAACTCAAGTGATATGAATTGGCGCGACCACTTGGCGATATGTCGCCAAGCGTTTGGTTGCCAAGTGTTTGACGCCAACTTGGCGACATATCGCCAAGTTGGCGACAAATTTGGCGAATTTTTTATTTTTTTTAATTTGGGTTCAACTTGGCGCTATTGGCGATATTTTGCGAAATATTTACTGAATGATTTTAAAATCAGCAATATTTAGAAAATTAACCATTGTAAAATATTTTTTGCATTTTTCGTGGCAGATTAGGGGAGTAAATATTTGAATTGTTACCTTGCTCACTCCAAGCACTTTTTTTCACACTTAAGGCAACTATTAAGAAATTTACACGTAAAAGGAAGTAGTGCGGGGTCCATACCATATTTTTTCTTTTCCTAACTGAACTTTTGAATTTCAATCAGTTTAGTTTTCGTAGCTCCATAACAAAATTGAAGCTGGCCTCAAAGTACTTTTCCTCCATGTTTATGCATCATATCAAATTGACAGGGCCGATCCTAGCAGGTGTGCAGCTCGTGCACCGCACGAGGGCGGCCAAAGCAAGGGGCGGCCGCAGTCCGCATGTAGTATTTTTTCTAAAGAAAGTGTTTTCGAAAAAAAATTGAAGCATTCCCGAATAAAAAAAAATAAATAAATAACTAAATAAAAATTGCCAGAAAAAAATGATGAGGGGGCCTATCGTCGAACTTTTCTCACATCAAGTTTTTGTCCTGCACTATCTATGCGCTGATGTTTGAGTCAGACTATGTACTTGCACGTGCGGAGAAGCAGCCTCTTTTCCCAAGACAGCATCAATGTGATCCATTTTTGCGGAAAATGTGTGAAAAACGAGCCTGATTAGCATTATCAAATAAAAAAGTCATCAAACAAGTCTGTGATGTGTAAATGTAGGCTTGCGTCATCCGATGCGTACGGAAAGCACTTTGTGGAAAACGAGTAACTTAGTCAATCTCTTCGATACAACGTTTGATTTCAGCGTGTAAGGGCTTAAATCGGTTTGCTATGACTTCGATGTATTATTTGGAAGAATCTGTGAACTGGTGACTCATCGGCCGTTTAGAAGCAAGGCAGCCTTTTACGGACGTAGCGAGATGTCGGAACATTCCATGAGAGACAGTCTCCACATTATGGAAACAGTTTCAAACTGAGGGAATTGTTGCAAGAGGGGTTGGGCAAGGCCGTAAACGAATGACAACTGCTGCCGAAGATTGATATTTAGCATTAACTGCCTGTCGTCAAGGCCGTAGCCAGCGGGGGGGGGGGTCAGGGGGTCAGAACCCCCCCCCCCCGAAATTTTCAAACCTCAAAAGTTTTTTAAAAAGTATTCAACTAAAAAAGAAGAAAAAAAAAAAAAAAGAAAATTTCAAGGTTTGATGGTCGGAGGTCCCCCCCCCCCCCCGAAGTTGTGACGGGTCTGAGGTTTTTGATGATATAAAGAAAAATTAGAATAATAAAAATAAAAAAAATCCTTTGAATAAACTTGAATAGAGGTCATTCCATGTCAAGTGTACGAGGCGTCCCCACTCGACCCCCTCCGATTTTGATGAAATTTTTTTTGGATGTATGTATAAGACTAGCATGAAACCATACCAAATTATAGCTCCATAAGCCTTATGGTTCAGCCAGAAAAAATTATTTTAGAAAGGCCTCTTTTCGTGTCTTGAAAGAACTGTCCAAATCGTCAAGTTTGTGCTTTTATTGCTCGCGACCTAAGACGATTATCAGACTCAAATTGGGTGATTCTGATCACTGTTTAGGGTAGAATAGCCTACTTGTGTAACAGAAGCTCCATGCACTGTAGATTTTTTGCAATTTGCTGCCAAAGTTGGTAAAAAATCGTATTTTGGCAAATTTTGACCATACCTTATCAGCTTGTATCTGCTGAGAGAATGACTTTCTGAAGCTAATTCTTTCCTCGTTTGTAGCCTGATAGTTCGTCCGAAAGGTGTGCTAGTAGCATCTCGATAGCTCAAATAATTGCTGAATTATGCGAGTTGAAATTCCAGTCAAATTTCTTTTTTCTCAATTTTGTATCAATTTCAAAGGGCAATATCTCGCAAGGGTCATCTTAAATTTCAAATTTCTTTACATCATTGGAAAGAACACACTTTTCTTAACTAAAAAACGTTATTTTTATTTTTGAGACAAACCAGTTTCAAGGGGATATGGCAGATCAAAAAAGTGTACGTCATTCAACGTGAAATCAAAGAAAAAAAGACATAGACCTCAAAAGTTGATGTCAATTTGTTCTATTATTATTTGCAGGAGCTATTGTACTTATGTTCTGATGAAAAAACCCTTTTTTGGATATTTTTGAACTTAAGTGTTTGAGTGCGCATTTATAAAAACTCAAGAAAAAGCAAAAAAAAAAAAAAAAGTTTCGTTTTTAACAAAAATAATTATCTTCTTATCGCTGCTATAAGAGCTTGAGTCTCTCTATGTGTTATTTTTAAGCTCTTGAAACAGAATTTCGGATGATATGTCACTTGGCAAGGTTATAGGTCATTAATGTTTCAAGGTCATAAAAAGCATTTTCCCATTTTTCATCATTTTTGTTTATGGGCAAATTGCAATCACAGGCTGAAAGACACATCCTCGGCAGTATAAAGAATGGATTTTCAATTACTACTTATCATATGTTCAATTACTATTGTTATCATTTATTTACACGGTGGAAATAATTGCAGTATTCAACTCTATCGAAAACTTTCGTTACCGCTTTTTAGAAAAATAGCTCTGCAGTCCTATTATACATATTTTTTATCACGTACACACCATATTAACTGTTTTATTTATTATTTATCTCATTTATTAATTATTCTAATCTAATTTATTTATTTATTTATTTTTTGAAAAAGTAAACAATGCTTTTTATGAATTTAAAATATTAATGACACCTTGCCAAGTGACATATCATCCGAAATTCTGTTTCAAGAGCTTAAAAATAACACATAGGAAAAGACTCAAGCTCTTATAGCAGCGATAAGAATATAATTATTTTTGTTAAAAACGAAACTTTATTTTTTGCCATTTCTTGAGTTTTTACGGATGCGCACACAAAAACTAAAGTTCGAAAATATCTAAAAAAGGTTTTTTTATCAGAACATAAAAACAATAGCTCCTGTAAATTTTAATAGAACAAATTGACATCAACTTTTGAGGTCAATGTCTTTTTTTCTTTGATTTCACGTTGAATGACGTACACATTTTTGATCTGCAATATCCCCTTGAAACTGGTTTGTCTCAAAAGTAAAAATAACGTTTTTTAGTTAAGAATAGTGTGTTCTTTCCAATGATGTAAAGAAAATTGAAATTCAAGATGACCCTTTTGAGATATTGCCCTTTGAAATTGAGACAAAATTGAGAAAAAAGAAATTTGACTGGAATTTCAACTCGCATAATTCAGCAATTATTTGAGCTATCGAGATGCCTCTTGCACACCTTTCGGACGAACTATCATGTTACAAACGAGGAAAGAATTAGCTTCAGAAAGTCATTCTCTCAGCAGATGCAAGCTGATAACGTGTGGTCAAATTTGCCAAAATACGATTTTTTACCAAGTTTGGCGGAAAACTGCAAAAAATCTACAGTGCGTGGAGCTTCTGTTACACAAGTAGGCTATTCTACCATAAACAGTGATCAGAATCACCAAATTTGAGCCTGATAATCGTCTTAGATCGCGAGCAATAAAAGCACAACTTGACGATTTGGTGATTTTTTTTAAGACACGAAAAAGAGGCCTTTCTAAAATAATTTTTATTGTCTAAACCATATGGCTTATATAGCTATAATTTGGTATGGTTTCATGCAAGTTTTATATGTACATCCAAAAAAAATTTCATTAAAATCGGAGGGGGTCGAGTGGGGATTTTCTCGATGTTTGGGACACTTGACATGGAATGACCCATAGTTCTGCGCACTATTTCGCCAAAGGAGTTTTTTTCTATCTTTTCAACTTAAAACTAAAATTATTCCGTCTCTCCCGCTGGTCTATAATCTTTAACGGGATAACAAAATTTATGGCACTTGTCGTTGAGATTTATTTATCATGGAAAGAGACAGAAGATCCTCTCCTTTACGCCACAGAACAAGTGTGGTCCCCTTTTGGGCTTACTGCGAACAAATTAGCAAAAAGTATAAGATTTTTTAAAAACTTCTATCTCTTAACACATTGATCACAGTAAAAACACATACAGATGTTTAAATCAGTTATTATTATTATCAATGGAGAGGTGATGAGTTAACGAAAATGCATTCTTTGTTTTCTGGGTGCGAAGTGTTTTGTACTATATTTCCCGACCCCTATAGCACATAGCAATTTATCGTCGCACTCCTTTATGTTCCTTCCTTCGGTCCCACGGATCCCACGTCACCAAGTCGCAGAGAAGGTCACCAAGTCGCAGAGTTTCTTTAATTATATTTTCTTCAATTTTTCAAACATGATGTCGTCATAAATTCTGATAAATTTATTTGAAAAATAATGCAGGAGAGGAGAAAGACTCCTTTCCTTCTTCCCAAAAGCCTATTGATTAACATCTTGTCCATTACCTCAACTTCGCTCTCCTTCCTGTTAGTCCAACATACTCCCAATCATAGGTGGCTGGTGCACCAAGAAATTGGGGGATCAAAAGAAGTTTGTGAGGGCGGCACCTTAAAGTTGTTTTTTTTTTTCTGTAAAATTTGCCTATATTATTGGATTTTAACAAATGACCTCCAAAAACTTTAATACAGTCTGAAATGCAGGATGGATTTTACTGTAGATATCCCCTTTGCAATTCAAAGTTCCTTTCTTGTGAAATAAGATGAGGAAAAAAAAACATTTTTGTGTTATTTTCAGTTTTTAATTTTCATGAAATAAATCAATCCACCCAGTAAATAACCGACCGTTAATTTTTCGCTCTAAAAAGTGAAAAGGCAGGGCCCCTTTACTTTCGGAAGTGAAGGGGAGCAGGTGCCCCCTTGCCCCCCCCCCTCCGTACAAACAGCCTTTGCTCCCATTGCGTCATAAAAGTTGCATTGTTTATTTTTTTTTCAAACAAACTTTCTTCACTTCGAACCCCCCCCGAAAAAAAATCCTGGCTACGGCCTTGCCTGTCGTAACAGGAAATCTACTGCTCGCCAGTTAGCTTCAGAGCGTTTAGTCGCCACTCGAACGGCTGTATCACGGCAAACGGTATACAGAAGGCCTAATGATGCAGGCCTTTATGCTAGAAGGCCAAGGGTATGTGTTTCATTGTCCGCACATCAAAAGAGGGAACGCCGGAATTGATACAAAGCACACCAGAACTGGAGTGAAAACCGACGGCCCCATGTTCTGTTTACCGATGAGTAAAAGTTTAGTTTTACAGGTGATTCTAAACGGGTTTGCAAGTGGAGGGAGTCAGGAACACGAAATCATCCCTCAAACATTGTGGAACGTGACCGTTTCGGTCGTACTGGTGTGACTGTATGGGGAGAAATAACGATCGATGGACGTACACCTCTACCAGTTTTCGACAGTGGATCTGTGACCGGCGAGAGGTATCTGGATGCT
>JAXGGA010019377.1:0-20207 GCA_038373865.1 Uloborus plumipes
GTTTGGTTCCAGTAGTCTTTAAAAATGTCGTTATCCTGTTACAGCTTTCTGCTTTGGTCACCTCATAAACGAAGGACTGCAGTTGGCACAGCAAGTCCTCAACTACCTCCACGAAGAGAGACGTGCCAAGGATGTGCGGAACTCACCTCCCTCACGATTCACACGCTGAAGCCTCCTCTTCTTTTTACCAGCTCTTCATGGTCTTCAAGTACTCGAATGTAAGAACCTGTGTTTGAGCTCCTGTCACAGTTTAAAGTTAATCCTGGAAAGAGTTTTGTTTAAGGGAAATTCTACTGGTAAATGTCTGACATTTTCGAAAAAAAACTATAAGAATTTTTTCCCATGCAAAATATACAACATTTTAAAAATAGCTTCCTCTAGTTAATTTTCCTTTTTAAACTGAGTTCAAAGTCGCTATTGAAACTACAAATAATTTGGGTGATTTTTATAAAAGATTAAAAACGTGGCAACTAACACGACGAGTGCTTTAATGGCAGTCAGTTACCATGCTTTCAACTATTTCTCAAAAAACAATTACCAAAAAATGTTTCGCTAATTCAATAGCAACACAAAATTGAACTTAAAAAGAGCAAGAAAGCAGGTCAAAAGTTTCTTTAAGTAACTTATGTTTTACTTAGAATGTGACAAAACGCTTTTTTTTTTTTTTGCCATGAAAATAGCACCTGCGAAATCTCCCAAAATTAACTCTGTATACTAAAAGATGTAAAAAAAAAATATTCCTTGGTTGAACTACCTGGTTAACGCTACTTTTTTTAGATAAACACTAGTAAACACAACACATGTTTATTCGCTCTGTCTCTTTCTAGCTGACACTCCGAGTTTTACTTCCTCTCATCTGTTTTTAATTAGTAAATGTTCAGCGCATAAATTACTTAACCCCTTCATAGATCACGCCACGATCCCTTTCATTTTGCCATTCAGGATTTAGCCATAATGTTTTTAGTAATTTTGAGTAATCGCTTTTTATTTACTTTTAAATTCTCTCTTGCATCTTCATTATCTTGGCAATACCTAGTAAAATTCATGCTGAAAGTTCTCTGAGGTTTTCAAGATAGAGTAAAAACTGATTTCTGTCCTTAAAAATTTATCGCATACTTATTTACTTTGCCACAAGTATACTTTCTGTAATTTTAATGTATTTATTAGTTTAATTTAAATGTTAATTTGTTAAATTCAGACTTATATCAAACGAATTATGCGATTGTATCTTTTAACTATCGTTGGATCCTCCGTTTAACAAAATACTTATTTTTAAATTCGTATCACTTAGTTGAAGAATTGGACTTAACCAACTAAATATTACAGTTCGGCAAAACAGCATAGCTTGACTGATAGAACAGTGTACCAGTTTCTTTCTAGACTTCTTAACTTCGATTTAAAACTAAAGCAATTTTAACCATCAGATTTGAAATTCACATAATATATCTCTTTGCAATATCATTATTATAAGGATTAAGGTTCAGCCTATTATAGAGCGATTAGCCGTACGGTAGTTAATAGGATCTCCCATTACTGAAGTTTCTTATTTCCTGAAACTAGCTCTGATTATTCAACATATAATCATTTGTAAAATATTTGAGAAGATAACAATTTAACTCTTTTAATCTTCATTTTACTTTTGAGCATCTTACGCGTAATTTCTTACTTTAATTTAATTTAATATTTTCACTACTCTAGGTCATTATTTACCGTTACAAAGAGCTGGCTCGATTCGGTGTGATGCACATCATGGCAACATGCATCTGCTTCTGGTTTGGAACGATTGTGGAAGATGCCCTGGAAGATTATCAGCACAAACTGGCAAAAATTAACGAAGAGAAAAACAATACAGGTGAGCATCCGTTTCCTTTTATATCCAGCGACCAAGCGGTTGCCGAATTTACTGTCTAACTAGCCACTAAGGTTAAGCTAGTTTAGCCGTCCTTTGCTGCCTCCCCGCCACTTATAGTGCCTCTTCGAACACCGATTATGGCGGCGGACTTCCTGGGCTTAGCCCCCTTCTTACCGCCTGCGTTGTCAACTTCTGTCACGCCTCCTACGGCGGGTTGATGTACAAATTCCGTTCATCGGGTTAATTATTACAAATTTTGCGTGACGTCGCGTTCGGATGTTCCAAAAGGGGTGTTTACCCGATTTTTGGTACGAACAGGTGTGATTCAAATGTGGACAAAAATAATGTCCTAAATTAGTGATCACTGGGAGATATATTGCTAAGTTTTGATCACCAGGCCAAGTGACCACTTTCACCACTGGCTCTCGACACCAGGCTTAGTTGTTGGCAAGTTTTTGTCAACAACCACCAATAGATCGTCAATTTAGCAAAACAAATTTAGCGATAAAAATGATTTTTCGAATTTAGTATCATGTAGGCACTATTGGCCATGTTTAACCAAAAGCCATCCAATAAATCAATGGTAAAATTGTCAGAATGTAGCAAATGAGTACCTGTAATACGTAGTAAAAGTTTTTTTTTTTTTCTGCATCGGTTCGAGACAATCGTTCGGCGTAATTTGTTAAAGTGTTTTCTTTTTCACTATAAAATAATCTTATACTGTAATTGTTTCCGTTATACTCGTTCTATACAGTTTTTTAGATCTCTAACGCTGAAAACGAAACCTTTTTTTACTTTTGAAAGCATAATTATCTATGTAGACCATACTTTTATAGAGATAGAAAAGTGTCAAAAAATTATGCTTTAAACAAGTATAACTTCTAATAATGCGCGTAGTTTAGTACACGCGCATTTTTTCGAACTATTAAAAAACATTGAGTATTTTATTGGCGTGCAACGGAAGTAATGTGGGACCCACATCATTTTTTTTTCAAACAAATAAGACAAAATTAGGCTTCAAATGTTTAATTTAACTTCAAGGTGGAGTAACGTAACAGACGAATATAAAGCTTTTCTTGATTAAATTTAGAAATGGAACAATCTTTTGCATTAGCTTAAATTAAGCCCGAAATTCAAAAAGATTTCGACATTTAAATAAATAAAACTTAAAATAGATGGCAGCATGACCTAAGACTGAAATAAACATTTAATTTAGTTTTCTCTCCTGCACTAAGATGGCGCCACCAAATATTTTAGGAATAAGTCTATTAGAGTGGAGTGCAAAAAATGAATTTCGAAATAAAAATTTAGCAAAATTACAATCTTAGCCTTCCAGGATGATATCTTTAGCGATCAAAATGGTGGCAAAAGAGGGCTAAGAGCACAAAAAATCGACTTTTTTGAAAACTTTGTTTTACGAAACTGAAAACGTATAATTTTATGAATGCTTGGGTGTGTAAAAATTAACTCTAGGCAACATCAATATCGCTTAAAAGTGGCAGTTTAATAGAAAAATTTCTTTGCGTTTTCCAAAAGCTGCAAAATAACGCAAATGTCGACTTTTTTCTTCTTGTATTTTAACACAATCTTTAAAAACAAAACAAGGTTTAATGCACATACTGATTATAAATATTTTTTAAAAAGAATCCAAAATAGTTTTAAAGACGTTATGTATTTAATTTCTTATTTATATGAGGAATTAAATTACAGTTGAGAACTTGTACTATAATTATTACAAGAGAAGAATTAATATTTTGGGAGATAAAAATTGTAATATTGCATCATCCCACTTTTCAAGAAATTGGTCACTTCATCTCTACATAGTAAAAATGAAGTCTCCAAACGCGCCTGTTTGTTTGAACGCGCAAAACTCCAGAACTACTTGGGGGATTTTGCTAAAAATTTCAGTATTTGTTCCTTTCTACATCGGAAAGGTTAGAACTGCCATTCAAAAAAGATTCGATGAGTGGTTCTTTTTTCAATAAAATTTAAGAAGATTTTCACATAAATTGCCAAATATTGGGGTTAAAAATTACTTGTACATATTAATGTTATATGTCGTTGGAGAAATCAAATTTTTCTGCGTTCGATGTGTTTGTTGTTTTAATTTTCTATTTGAAATATAGCGGTTAAGACTTGCTTTTTTCAACACTTCGCCCGATTTCAGGCACTACTTTTCTTATGAAAATTGAAGTAACTGCTCCACAGTTTTTTTTTTTTTTCTTCTTACACAATTAGGTAAAGCGATATTTTTTAACTCCAGATTAAACTCGATTTTCAGTAGAGTAACCAAACGTCTATCCCCATCAGAAGAAAAACTGAGGCAAGAGATGGCAAGCTTCACTATTTAATTGGGGTAATGTGGAGCGGAATGATCCAATAGGGATGGATTTGGTTCGGGGACCGTTCCCCTTACCTTTCTTCGGTTACGCTTCTGCTCTCTGCCATTTGACTTCTTTTAAATACTCTAATCAAAAATTTTGTGTGAGACACACCCCAGTTTCTTTTTCTTTCTCCTTTAACTGTTTTGGCTTACAATAATGAATTTTTCACCACCATCAGTGCTCAAACTGAAACCAAGCGAATAATGTTTCTCTATGGAGAGTATTTTCCCCTTCAAAATGTAGTTCTAATTAGAGCACATATCACTAAAAGACAGTGGAGCAGCCACGGGAGAGGTTTTGGGGTTAAAGCCCTCCAGAGCTCTAACATATATCCCCTCCCATGAATTTGAAAACGAAATAGTATTTAACTTTTTTCAAACGAGATAGGTTGAAAAAAATACCTTACTGAGTGAGAAACAAGAACACATTTTTTTCCAGTTCTGAAATATACAAGTAAGAGTTCGTGATAATTACTCTTTTGGTATAAGAGGTCCAAAACGATCTCAGTAAAACACAAAAGAGGATTATGGTCACTCAGCACTCCCACAACTGCACTAATCCATTTTAAGGAAACCAAGGGGGAGTTTTAACTAGCCATTTATATAAAATATTTTTTCTCGAAGGCCTATGATATTCTTCTCGTGGATATCTGTTATTTGCAGCCATAAAGACATTGATGTCTCTAAAAAGTAACTTTTAAAATAATCTCATGAAAAACCACAAAAAATGGGTTAGATTAAAACAGTATAGTTATAAATATGATTACCTTCCGGAGTAAAAAGAGGGGAGGTGAAAATGCTTCTCCTCGTTCCCTTGCTTCTTTTCTTACTTTTAAAGTTATCGTAATACGAATGCATGAGTTTTTGATAAGTAAGTAATATAAGGAATAATTATTGAGCCATAGTTTCTATTTGCTTCACAATATTAAATGTTTTCACATTGGAAATTGATGAAGCATCAATTTTCGATTTTGAAAACTTTTCCCAGAAAAATTTTCTGTCTGCAACACTGCTAAGAGGTACGACTTTGTCCTCTGATCCCACTCTTAGACTATGGCCTCTTGTGGCGTTACTTTATTACTGACCTGAAGCATTTAAGTTTACTTATTTCTTTCTTTTCTTCCCAGCAGATGAATTATCGTGTTATCACATGCCTAACTCAACGGAGTGCCTATGTGTATCAAGTGAAATACTGTCATTCAACAACATACAAGCAATCCCTTACTTGTATCCATTCACCATCGAATTTAATCTTTTGCTTGCCGGAGTGTGGTTCATCGTTTGGCACAACATTGGACAAGAGCACCAGAGGGCAAACCCGCACCACTTCAACCACAAAATCGACCGCACAGACGGCACTGAAGAAGTCATTTACCAGAGCAACCTAGTCATCAGCGCAGACTGCCATGCCTCCAACAAAGGACTGTTCGCCGGTTTGTTTCTGTTAATGGCTTCCATCATTTCCATCATAGTATTCTTTGTCGCCATGGGCAGCAAGGAGTATCACAAGCTTGGTGTCTCGATCCACATTTTCCAAGAGGGAACATTGACCTGCCTCACACTAGGTGGTGTAATTCTAGCTTACAAGCAGTTATCCAAACTGGACTTCAACTTCCATCCCATTACCTTTCTGGACGACGTTCTGTTGTTTATACCCTTGCCCTTCTTTTTCGTGCAAGCTCTTCTTACAATCATGAGCGAGTTCCACAATCAGAGCCTCTTGAGGTTGATCATGTGGACGCTCGTGCCAATCCAAGTTCTTCTGCAGACACCATTTATCATTGATGGTCTTCGGAGGTGCAGTAACACTCAATCGCTGAGATATAAGAAACCTGGTAGAGAAATAGTGACGTTTCTCATAGTTTGCAATCTTACCATGTGGATCATCAACACGTTTGAAGCGAAAAGCGTCGAATCGCAGTATGGACAAAAGGCGTACTTCGGGGAGTTTTTGTGGATGTTTATAAGTCACACCACTCTGCCGCTGATGCTGTTTTACCGATTTCATTCATCCGTTTGCCTTGCAGACATATGGAAATCTGCTTATGAGAAAGGAGAATAGTCAATTCAACATCTCTCGATCGTACTTCCCCCTCAGAATGTTTATGCTGTTGTCGTGTGCCAGCCAGGCTGGCAATTTTTGGTGCGCTGCTTCACTTTTACAACTTTACTATCATTTGGTGTGAAGTCCGACTTCCACAGTGCACACATGCCGTACTGACCCGTTTATAGGGTAGGTAACCTTTCACGTCACGACAACACATTCACACAAAGAAATGAAAAAGAAAGGAGAGAGAAAGTACATCAATGCTCGAGTCGGGATTCGAACCAGGAACCACTCTATTCGAGTTAGACTCTGACCACTACACAATGTGGCCGTCCCTTCTCAGCATGAATTGAACAATTAGGAAACAATTTGCTGAGGACGCATGAATCCCACCAAGTAGGAAAAACAAGAGCTAGTCATTTTCGTAATATCATTTCTGTTACATTTTTGCTACATATGTTTAATTTGTGATATGCTAAAATATATTGCACGTACATTTTGATCCACAGTGCACTAAAATCAATGTCCCAGTGATATCATTTGCAATATTAGTGCAAAAGAGTCAAAACAATTCTACGTAATAAAAACAATGCCAATATATTATTAGCACAGCAACGCTAGAATTGCTGAAATAGCAATACAAATTGCAGTCATGTATTTTGTTTTTAGCATTTTTAAGGTTAAAAATCATGTTTATAAAAAACAAAACTTCAAAAACTTTTTTCAAAAGGGGGGGGGGAGGGATCTTTACATCGATAAGCATAATAGTCGATTTTTTGCATCGAAAATGGTAGCCCACAAATGCGTGTCTGCATTTCTAATTGCTGTTTGAACAATTTCAATGTCATTATTATTATTTACAAACTTTGCATTATATATTTCAGACTTTCAACAAAAAACGCAACTTTCCAATAGTTTTCAATAAAATTTTGTTTGTGTTTTAGATTGTATTATATTACATTCCAATGATCAAAGACAGTAGCTCTCATCTACTAGCTTTTGGGACTTTGATTGCAGACCGTAAAAACTTTCAGAAAGCAAATTCCTTCAAACCGTTATTAAAATATATCTCTCCCTTCACTATTTCCCACAAATGTAAACCCAAATACATTAATTACGTACACTTATAAATTAAACAGAATAAAAAATCTTAGTGTTTAAATGAATCACCCTGTTACGCTACTATTACAACTGAGTAATATGGTTGAAAATTTCGTAATTGCAAAGTTTCCGTTAAGAGTCAAAAATCTTTTTTCTATTAAGGAATGAAAGTTTTAAGTTGAGAACTGATTAATAACATTAAGAACTAAAAACTAGTAATATATCTATCATAACAACTAAAAACAAGTAGGGTCACCTGGGGTAATTCCTGGTCAAAAAGCATTAACATCCAATTATCACAAAATCTATCTAAGTTAGAGTTACAAATTTTGGTATGGAGGAAGCACATTGGGATGTCCATCGAATAAAATATTCATGCTATCAACAATACATAATGAACTTGAGTAATTGTCGTTAATTAGTGACCAGGAATTACCCCAGAGATGGGGTAATTCCTGGCCACTTACGGGGCAATTATTGGTCACTCAAATGATTGATGAAAATGCATACATTTTGTAAGCACATTATTAATACAAGTTATTAAACTAATTAGATAAAGAATTTATTTATATATATAGCTAATTAAACACTGTATTTAGTTTTTTTAAGGAAGAATGCAATTGTTTTCAACATCATAGTTTTACTTAATAAAACTTAGCCAAAATACTTTTTATACACTTTGTATGCAATAGCTACAGCTTTTATATCTGTTGTGAATGAATCTTCACCTACCAAATAAATAGGTCCATAAAAAATATGGTGCACATGCACCATACACACTGAGTACATGCTTCTGTCTGTTATGAACAGGTTAAGGTGAACAGTTAAGTGAATAGTACAATGCAGTTACAATTAAGCATTTTTCTTAGTATAATTAAGAATAATTATTAAAACTTATAAAATAATTGGATGAAATTTAACAAAGAAAAATTCAGTATATTGTATACTTATCATTAACAGATAAGAATGTTACATTGCGGTTACAGTTAACTTTGCAGTTAAGGCTCACAGAGTTACATATAGTTTAAATCAATAACATATGTCAATAATAGGTGAAATAATAATCCATAAATATTAAAAAAAGGACTGACCAGGAATTACCCCACTGACCAAGAATTACCCCAGTAGCCAGGGGCATTATTTGGAGCCTTCCTGCAAATTATTCAAAACAATAATGGTAAATCCAAAACTATTTTTCAGTAACTGACATGGTACCTAATTCAACCAAAAAAACGAAAAAGAAAAATATTCAGAAGTTTGAGTTTGATTACGATCTTTGTACAAATGTATCAAAACTAAGGCCAATCTTGTTTTACGAAATTTAACAAGCGATTTTAAAAAGATTTTTTTTTCAAACTAAATACACAGTCAACTCATAATTAAGTAATGAATTGCAATGAAGATAGTTCAGAGTACCTCTGTGATTTTTTTCATTTTGCTGAAGGATTATTAAGACATAAAAAGGACTGTGATCAGGAATTACCCCCAGAAACTTGCTGACCAGGAATTGCCCCGGGTGACCCTAGCATATCTTTCTTATGAACAAAGAACAAGTAACATACCTTTCATAAAAACTAAAAACAAGTAACATATCTTTCATAATTAGAATTCTATATTTAAGAAAAATAATTTCATCATTAATTAAATATTATCTCGATATCTAATTTCATCTAAATATCGAGACCGATGATTCGATGAAAATTTAATCTCGGTATCGATAAGCCAGAACTTTAAAATTCCCAAATAACTCGAAACAGAAAAAAGAAAGTCTTTTTAAAAAGTAACATATTCAGAATCACAGCAACATGTTTTATTCATGATAGTTCAGCAATGAAATCGGTTCTAAAAAAGGTCTCGAGGTATTTTTTGGAGCTCCAGACCTACAAGAATTCAGCAGTTTTCATTGGGTTGCGCAAACATCCCTGACAAATTTTTTGTTCTATATGTGTCCGCAAAAAAAGCAGAACCGTGGAAATTATCTTGTAGAATATTCTAGTGAAGAGAGGCTTTCAACCAACGCTCTGCTTGTTTTCCACTGCATAATGTTCGATTCCCTCGGAAGTAAACTGCTTTTTTTTTTTTTTTTGTCGTAAATATTTATAACTTTTGAATTGAGAGATATCAAGGTATTTTAGTTTGAAACGAAACGTAACGAAATTCATTGAATTCACGAAGAAATTGATGTTTTGTGTTACTAAATAAAACGGAGTGCTTGATTTTTAACAAAACTTTTTAAAACATATAAATTCGACAAAATTCACTTATTCAAACTCTTAACTTAGAAATGGGCGATTCTCTGTAAACTGGTAATTGGCTGTCCGGACTGAGTATTTTAAAACTCATAAAGTGTAATAAAGTAATTATCGCTCTTAATACAAGTAAAGCATTAATACTTTGTGGCCTAATTGTATTTGGAGTAATAACACTTTAATTTTTTTTTCTAGAAATTATCTAAGCGCCAAAAACACAGTCCCCTGGTTGTCCCAATCCCATAGTCTAACTGTTAAAGATAGTATTTCAAAAAACCTATTAACACTACATAAATTTGGCAATTAATATTTAAAAATAGAATAATGAAGCTATATTTTTCTTATGAAATAAGGTATAATTATGTATTTCTAAAACTTAAAATTGTCATATAAATTCTGTCCGGAGTTTTTTCAAACAGTCCCCTGCAACAAGTTCAAGACTGTAATACGAAAAATTTATAACTTTTGCAAATTCTTTTTGGCATAAAGTTTAAAGTAATCAGTGTGAATTTGCCGAAATCGCCGAGAACGGTGTTGAAACGCTACTTTGCTTAGTTTGAGAGCTACATTTGTGATGAAAGTATGCATCAGGGTCGTTGCGAAAACAGTCCTCTAGGAAGTGATTTAATAAATGTCAATTACTTTAATTATAAAACACATTAGTTATTATGTCCACGATTTGTGCCTAAATTTATAGGTAGTCTCGTAACTAATTATGTTCCAATACTTTTGCAGATATTACGCAACAAAGAGCAAAAACACAGCCACCTGGCACAGTCCCCGGCCTAGTCACACTAGGCGGGGGACTTACCCCCTATCATGATTTATCAGAAAAACACAAACTTAATTGGCCCTCTTTCAAACCAAAGTAATAGATTCATTTTCTGAGCAATAGTATTATAATTGAATCGTTTATTTCGAAAAGGTAACATCTCTATTTTGATCTCCTCTGTCTCTTTAGAAAATTAAACTGCGCACGGTTATATTTTTGAATGTCATAATCAATGAAAAAATGCCTTTAGTTAAGTACACAATTACTGCAATAATTTACCAAATAACCATTGATTATGACATTCAAAAATATAACCGTGAGCTGTTTAATTTTCTAAAGAGACAGAGGAGATCAAAATAGAGATGTTACCTTTTCGAAATAAACGATTCAATTATACGAACATTTCAAAAAACCGTGCCCGGACAGATTTTGTGTGAAAAATGACTAGTTTACAGGGAATCGCCCAAATCTTAACAAGCTGTGTTTGGAACTTCCATGTAAAACAGAACTCGAATTAGAACGTTTTTTAGCAAATGCGGCTGAGGCTTAAATTTACAAAATTGGAAACCGATGTTACTTGTGGTCGACGAGGAAAGAAAACTCAATGATTTAAAATGTTTATCTGCTGCCAGTTTTTATTTCTTAGCAATTAAAATACTTGTAGTTGATTTTAGTATCAGAATTGTAAAATTTTCCTCTTTATTCTGTTTTTGCGACCAAATTTAACTGAAAAGGAGTATCTTTCATTTTCCGTGTTCCCCATATCGTCTTGAAACCAATTAAATATATTTAGATTTAAAATGCTTATGGTCAGAAAAGTTCGTTTTAATATGAGATCGGCAATCAGGGTCAGGGATGTTTTAAATTTTTAATTTAATATTAGTACTTGTGTTTTATTGTTTAGTTTTTATTGTTTGTTATTTGTGTTAGTGTTTTATTGCGCAAAATTTGCATATGACAGCTAAAATTTGCAGTATGCTGTAATTTTTGTACGAAAAAAATTTTGAAAAATATTTTTTAATCATAGCAATGTCCATGAAGGGGTTAGACAAATTCAGACCCGTCATTTAGGGGGCAGGCGGGTCAATTGCCCTTCCCCCGTGGCTTCGAGAAATCAATGGATTTACATACAAGTGGGGGTGGTCTGATATGTTTTTCGATGAAATTGCATTGTGATTGAACCCTTTGCCCCCCCCCCCTTGGAAAAACTTGAAATGACGGTCAAGGACAAGGTCATTGTTGCACAATACTTTTATTTAACGAAATAACGTGTCATTGATTTGATTGGCTGCTGCAACGCCATCACTCGATTTGTATAATGTTGTAAGAAAAATAGAGCCCAACGGAAGAAGAAAGAAATACGTAAAATTAATTAAACAATTGCATTATTTGCTTTATTTGTTTTGCAATGCATTGTTTCTCTCGCTTTAGTTATTTTTATTCGTGTCAAGCTCAACTTGTCATTAATTAAATTCCAAAAGGGAGAAAAAAAAATCCTACTTGTCTTACAAAGTCAGTTAAGATATTTTTCATTATCACGCAATCGTCTTTAAGACTAGCAGAATCAAAGAAAAAAAAATTACCCCTTTCATTTTAAGGAAACTCTAATCAGTTACTAATTAGAAAATCTTAATTTACTTTGGAATTTCATGCTCTAAACTTGCCCCCATTCACTGCATAAATCTCGTTTCTCATTTTAAAAATAAGCTCTCGTTTTCTTGGCAACTTTTCGATCATCATTTTTACGGATTTTAATTGATTTATTTTTTGTGGCAAAAGACGCACGGATATTTTCATTTATTTATTTCGCATTAACTAAATATTTTGATTTCAAGAAATTAACTGCTGACTCCATACAGCGTAAATTTAGGTTCCTTTTAAAAACAATATGCCATTAATTTTTTATCCTGATAGATCTACTGCTCCTTTGTATAGCTATATAATATTATCACAAGCACCGAGCTGGAGACAGATGTTGTCTCGTTGAAGATGAGATTACCTTCAATCTGGAAGATAAAATTACTTTCGCACCCTAGCAAGAGTAAATTTTAGCCAAAACAGCGAGCGTCCGCAAACATTGTGCAATTAAACTCAAAAAAAAGGTAAAAGCTTTAATAATCAAAAGTAAGTTTTTTCACAATAGCCGGCACGGTGAACTTTAAAATGAGGGGTCAGTCATGGAATTTGTTAAAAAAATATCAAAGATCTGGCGTGGTAAAGAAACGTGCTAAGAAAATGGATTGTTCTGATACTTTTTGTAGTTTTAAAAATTGCTTTTATTTTGCCCATGATAATTAAATACCTTGAATTAGTGACGCAAAAATAAATGTTAAACCACTTTAATTATTATGTACTTAAGAGTTAACTTTTGAAAATCGATACACAGCTGACAGACGTATATGAAAGGTGATGCACGTAAGTATAAGCTAACGTATATATGCATATGCGCACAAAGAATGAAATTTAAAATTAAAAAAACTTAAAACGTAAGATCTTCCAAAATTCAAAGTAAAATATTTGGAAACGTATAAGTTTAAAAAGAAAATGACGAAGAAATAAAAATATAAGAATCTTTGAATTTGTGTAAGATACGAAAAATTAGACAAAAATATGAAAGACAAAGTGACACAGCTGAATTAGAAGCAAAAATTTAAAAAAAGGGGGAGAAAAAATGATTTAGCGTTTGACGCATTGCTATGTTAAAAAAGAAGTATCTTTATCAGTGGTAATGTTATGGTAATTTGAAAGGGGTTAGTGTCAACTGTATAAATGTAGAAGTTAGAATTTATTCAATGTACAAGCCGTAACAGAGTTACATACTATGTTAGTAGTGAGCTCGGCCACGGAAAAAATACTTTTTCAGGAGTAATGCATCCCATGCTTTGACACTTTTACTGGTTGGTTTCTGAGAGATCGACACAGTCTGCTGATCATGTCGGCGACAAATTCTACAATTTCAAGTAAGGTGACTAAAGACAGGCCCAAGAAAAGACCCATGTTACCACCGATGTTGGCGACTAAAGACTCCCACTGTGAAAGAAACAGAAGAACATTATCAATAATTGAATTGTTAAGTACAACAGCAAACATAATCTAAAATAATTTGTTTGTTGGCATACTGGATCTGGCATTAGACTCGGAATCGGATGGTTCCGTGTTCGGAGCCCGACACCACCGAATATAGACATCGAGTGCGTGCTTGTTAAATCAATGGGTCCGGAAATACTGTCGTCTGTTGCTGCTCTTTTAGCTGCACTACAAAACTTAAATTTGATTAAGTTAAGAACAGTGATTACTTACACTGTAAATGGCTGTCTCATCAACGTTGGTAACGAAGAAGGAATTAAAGTAGATTTGCACTCCCATCAGACTGAACCTGAAAAAAGATTTTAAAAAATTAGCTTTCATTGTAGTAAATCATTTGCAAAATTTTCTTTCGTTTCATCGCTTCTCCTCGAAATGTGAGCTACCATTCCGCAGTATATGATAAGCTGCGTATTAATGCCGACAACTGTCGTTTCTGTTCCTAAAAAAATGTCACAGTAATTTGTTAACCAAAAATCTGGTATGGGTCCCACACTACTTCCTTTTACGTGTAAATTTCTTTGTAGATGCCTTAGTGTTAAAATAGTGCTAGGAGTGAGCAATATAGCAATTCAAACATTTACACCCCTAGTTTGCCACGAAACAATGCAAAACAAATGTTTTACAATGATTCATTTTCTAAATATCGCCGATTTTAACATCAGTCAGTGGATTTTTCGCAAAATATCGCCAATAGCGCCAAATTGAACCCAAATTCAAAAAATATTTTTTTTCGCCAAATTTGTCGCCAAGTTGGCGTCAATTACTGGGCGACCAAAAGCTTGGCGATATATCGCCAAGTGGTCGTGCCAATTCATCTGCATTGAAATTAACACTGATTTACCCCAAAAAAGGGGTAAAACACCCCCTTGGGGGCCTTCGAATGCAACCACAAGGGGAGGTGCACAACTAGACCATCTTCAGAGCCTACATACCAAGCTAGAAGCTTCTACGGCATATAGTTTTTGAGTTATGCGACCCACATACATACATACGCACACACGTACATACAGACGTCACGAGAAAACTCGTCGTAATTAACTCGGGGGTAATTGAAAAGGATTTTTCGGCTGCTTATATGTTGGTAGGTACATATGCACGTGCTGACAGGGTCGAAAAAACTACTGAACATTCATTCGGGGGTGAGCAAAATTAAAATTTAGACTCAAATTTGAGTGATTTTTTTTTCGCGATCACAATACTTCCTTTACTACGTAAAAGGAAGTAAAAAGAAGCGTACGTTTTTTTTTCTCAAGTAAAACATTAATTTTTAGTGGAAAACGACGAATGCTAATAGCAAAGTTTAAAGCAAAATAACGCTTATCCATGTTTTTTGATGGTGATTGATATTGTATGTCGCGAGCACTCAAGAAGTTTCGATGCGATGTTGGCAGCACAGCGTTTCGAAAAGAGGGCGTTGCTGTTATCATCGGGACTTCTTAGCGAGTTAGTGATTTTTTGAACCGTCGATGTCGTGTCGAACTTCGAGTAGCTGTTGAAATCAGATTCTGTCGAATTGTTGATTTAGATCGTCGATGTCGAATATAAGCCTTTTTTGATATGTTTACTTGTAAATTTTTTTTGCAGTTCCAATTAAAATTCAACTTATTAAAAAAAGCTGAACTCGTCTTTTATCGCAATGAAATTCATATTGCTCTCCCAAATTGTTTCGCTTAAATTGAACAATGTATATCTACATCCGTGTTTTCAATGCAAAAACGTTAAGAGCTCCCAACCAAAGTGGATTGCCCCTGAACATTTGTGTTTGTAGGTAGGTAGGTATGACTGTAGGTAGGAAGAAAGACGAACAAATAAAGGGATATTAGATAAATAGGGAGCTGTTAGGGTGAGAAATATGAAATGTATAAAATACCTTTGTTCTTTAAAAAAAAAAAAAAAAAAGAAAAGAAAAACAACGTTAAAAGCACAAACGAGCAGGAACACGACAGACACGTGTTTTGGGGTCACAATTAAACTTTTTCAATGCAAAATGTTGAGCTTGAGGTTTAAAAGACTTGTAATTCAGCTCCTTGTACCCCTAGTTTTGTGACACTACACTAAAGAATTGTACTCAAAATTTTAACTAATTCCTCAAATGTAACCGCGTGCCCTCGGAACATTGGACAAGAATCTTCTGATGAATTTTCTACAAATTTTTGAAATTTTACTTTATGTTCAATAACTTATATTTTATATCTGATTTTTAAAACACAAAGAAAATTATTATACAATTAAACTTAATATCTATTTAATTTGCTTTCCCGTGCATTTTTGTATCTCGCGTTATTTATTTATCTATTTTTTTCCTAATTCCGGTCTGCTTTCCGTTCAATTAGAATTAGCCAGGCTAGATTATTATTGACCTTATTTACTATAGATGACACAGCTAGGCAGCATTGTTCTCCCCCCCTTTTTTGAGCAAACCACCTTTTTTCGTGTAAAACGCATAATTGGTGTGTTAAAGGTAATACATTTATTTGTATTGCTTAAGTGTATTTAAGCGAGTCTTATAATTGTAAGAATGGCAATTGGATTTAAACATTTTTATTTTAATATTCTGAATTTCAAAAGTTAAGTCGTTTACACTTTGCTTGGATAATAAATATTTTAATGCCTTTCACAATTTGCTCCCTAGTTACTCCCCCCCCTCCCCTCTCACCGAACTCCTACACAAATTTTTAATCAATAAATTTCCTTACAAACCTATTAAGTATCGAGCTCCTGGTGCGAAGAGCACCTGAAGCGGATACTTCTAGAAAACAAAGTACTAGATCTAAAAAATGTCTGTATTACTTACGAAGAAAAGGAACTTTTTGCTTTTTACATGCAAGAACATCTCACCAATTTTGTCTTCCAGAATTCTTTTGATATCTGTACTTGACTAAAAGCTAATACATTTGAAGAATCAATATCTCTCTAGACATCTGTTTTCCTTTGCAGTTGGAAAGCCTTCTTATCTTTTGCTATTTTAATAGCTTTTAATGTATTTCGAGTGTAATATCGAAAAAGTCTCAAATTTTCTTTACATTTTTGCTTTTACAGTCTGTACAAAGTTTTATTTTTGCATTTCACAAATAATCAACCAAGATTTATGCTTATTACATTACGTTTCACAAAGCATTTTATGCTATTTTAAAGCATCTTCATCCTGAAAGATTCTAAAAGTTTTGTATAGAAAAAAATCTAATGTAATCTTATGTTTGCTTTTAAATACATTAATAATAGTCAAAACTTAGGAAAAGAATTTTAATATACACTTTGCAGTACTGCCTTTGGTTTGAGTTTAAAACTTTAACCGTTTTCGCTGCTATAATAGTTGCGACATATATGCAATTGGTATAGTTTGCTTCAATGAGAAGGTAAATATTTTTGGAAGAGAGTTGGAAACTACAATCCAGTAGCGTACTTATTAAGTTGATGTTGAGTACTGCTCGACTTCAAGGTGGAGTACCTGTCCAGACATAAATGCGCTTCATCTTCATTAAAAGGAAATATAATGCACTTCTCTCTTTTGCCATCGTTGCCATTATCGCTTCTTTTCTCTTGTCACGAATATTGTTCAAGTTTTTTAATTTCCAATTTTTTCAAAATTCAGTAAATGCAATGAAAGTTAACAAGTTGACGTATTTTTAAACATATGCATTTCCGTTTTCAGAAATTAATAATTGAAGGGCTTGGGAGATGAAGGGGTTTAGTGAGAAAACAAAAATTGCGAGTAATTAAAGTTCAAAGTTCTATTGTTGCAGTTGCTGCAGCTTTTTTGTTTTCCGGTTCGGTCAAAGTGTGCGCATGAAATTGGTCTATTGACATGTACTGTTTGATGAACCAAGTTTATTTGCATACCTGTATCCATTGCTTACCATTGTAGAGAGTGTTCATTTTTTTTAAATATAGTCTAGCCCCTTCATCCTCCGAAGCCCTTCAATTAATTTCCAACAGGTCAGTTTTCAAAATGTGGTTCAAGAACCTCTGAGGTGATCCAAGAAGGCCGTAAGAGAACTTTCGAATGGGTTATCACAAAAAACATTCTTTAACCCTACACTGCATGATTTTTTGTTCTTTGAAAGACATATATATGTTTTTTAGTGTAATAAGAAAACATTGGAACACAGTTTTTAAAAAATAATTTTGAAGATAGATGATTGTATTTGCTTTAAAGATACTTAATACTTGCTTTTTATGATTGAGTTGCCTTATGCATGGTCATAAGTAAAAAAAGTCCATGTAGCCAATTGGCAACGTTATGCAGTGTAGGCTTAAGCCATGAGACGGAATTCTTTAATGTTTTCTTTTATTCGTCACACTAAGTTAGACTGAAGAATGTGTTTTAAATCAGTACTATAACCAGGCTTCGGAGATTGTTTTACCAAACATATTACTTGCGAAATCTCAAATTTTGTTTAATAGCTATAGTATACTATTTATTTATTTACTTATTTATTTAATTAGTTTTTGCATTACGTTATTTAAACGCATGGGCTCTTTTTTACGAGCAGTACATAGCAAATATTTAAAAAAAAGTCGATCTCTCAAATTAAGGGAAAAGATATGATACACATTTTCTTGCACCATTATTAAATAATCGACGTATTTTTAATAACTCAGAAGAATGGCTACGTGTACTCATTTAGGTGCATTTGAAGCAATACTTCTTAACGCATATTTTATGACACTTATAAAACCTTTTTAATGTTGAGGTTGGCACTTTCAAATGTAAAGTATTTTGGTGTTTTTGTTTGTGGTATTCAAAACTTAACGAAAAACGCTACAGGTTTTATAAGAAATGATGTTCGCGATAACTACAACTACAATAAATACTGCAGATAAAGCACTGAATTTGTAATGCTATTAATTCCACTTTTCAAATAATATTGAACATAAAAAAGGTAATTATTTTTTCTGCAAAAGAAGAATAATGAAAGCATTTTTTGGGATAGTTTTGAAAATTTTCGGAGGGGGTTTGAACCCCAGAAGTTCAACTCTTAAATACGGTCCTGTTTTAAATATCTTCGCTGCTACCGTGTTTTACGTATTTGTCAAAAATGAAATACAAATTTGGTTTTTACTGCTGGGCAATTCCATGCAAGTGTGGAAAAGCGTTGGAAAAATCAAATTACAGCAATGCGTCTGTTTTACATATTTTTCGTTTTAAAAATGTTAGAAGTTTATTATTTATAGGGTATACCGACCAGTGAATGACCACCACCCAGTGAAATAACCACTTCGCAGTATTTCTTAAAAAATAAGGTTCTAAATAATTTTTTTTAGATAAATTGGCTTCAATAGCTTTCTTCCTTCAAATTCTGAGCTATCTGATACCTAATTGATTATTTTGGTCATGTATTTTTCTAGTAAAAAATTATAGAATGTTTGCAGCCGTGCGCCATTTCTTTTTCTGTTCTAAAATAATAAGGATGGTTTTGTGTATACAGCTACTTTGATTCGCATTAATTGTATTTATAAATTAATTTTTTTTAATTATACAAAAGAATCATTTAGTATGTGTATTCAGGGTATGATTTTAATTGTTTCAATCTTTATAGAGTGTGTAGATTTTAGCTTTACGGGGTGGTCACTCACTGGGTCAGAAAAACTCTGAAAAGCCAGTGAATGACCAGCTGTTCATTCACTGGGATTTTAATGTTGTTTTGAAAAATTAAAGAAAACTGCTGCGGTTTTTATTGCTTTAATTCCTCTTGCACATTAACAGCTGAGCATACAGAAAACCTCTTAGAGCGGCCACCTCTACTAAGCGGAGACCCCCTCTTAACGGATAATTTTTCGTGGCACGGACATTTTACCCAATGGACCTAATGTTGAAATTTCCCCTTGCAGTGACAACCCCCCCCCCCCAACCCCTCTGAACGGCCACTGAGTTGTTCGTCACTTCAGTTTTTCAAAAAATATATGCTCGCTTCCTGTTTTTAATCCTTTCGTCACGTTTTTGACTGTCATTCTCTAGAAGTAATACCAGCATTCAGACAAAATTCGATATTTAGGTACGGTTGCCCAGAGAACGATCATGCGAATAGTGTAATGATGCAAAAAGTTTAAACAGTTAGCAATCGAAATAACATATCAAGACATCTTTGGGGGGGGGGGATTTGTTTGCCCTCGTCAGTCCAATGTCGAGATATAATTTTATGAAGTCTGGCGAAGTTTTTTAAAAAAGAGTTAAATTTAAAGACTTGTCGAGAAATTGATCACCCATTTTAACCGTTTGAATGTGACATGACGACTATCTACAAATCACGTAAAAGATTTTTGTCGTTTTACACTGAAACTCGCTAAATTTGGAATATTTTCAAGAACATTTCGGCAGATTTTAAAACCTTACCTGCCACCGAGGCGGCTCGTGCAATCCGCCTGCAGCAGGTTGATGCACGCCGCCTTTGGCGGCGTACTTCGGGTTTTCAGTGAAGCACACGACTAGAACAATTTCATTCTCAACAATGTATTTCGGGGGCTTCACGGTGGTCAGCATGGTGGCCTCTTGAACCAATGCATTTCATATTAGAAGAGGCTCGCTAAGAGCCTTTTTTGAGATTGACGTTTTCCCTCGGACCAAGTGTCAAAAAACTACCTAAGCTATTCGCTTTCCATGCTTGACATTCCCGTCTACAAGCTACTTTTGTGTTGAAAATTTTTGACAAAGAGAGGGGTTGAGAATTAGAGAAAGCTTGGTTTTGGAAGGGGAGAACCAGAGGGAGAATTTAGCA
>JAXGGA010019378.1:0-20207 GCA_038373865.1 Uloborus plumipes
CACGACCTGAAACGTACTTTAAAACGTTCCACTCTAAATAGTTATGTTGCATGTGTCATGAACTCAAAATGGTTTTTAGGACTTGTTTCTGAAATTCACAGGAAAGAAGGTGATGCAGCTATTAAATTATTACATCCACATGGCCCAGCAACATCTTACTTCTGGCCTGAACGGGAGAGCTGTACTATTCCTTTGAGTCACATTCTCTGTAATGTTGACATCAGTACGAGAACTGGAAAGACGTATAAACTCAGTGAAAGTTCTAGTGCTTTAGTGCACACCAAGTGGACAAGACATGTTTCTGAACTTGGTAAACTCTAATTTTTAAAACTAGATAAACAAATATTATTGCTATTAATTTGTATGTATTTAATAAAATATGTGTTTCACTGTTCTAAAAATATGGATTTAGTAGAATAACTATGATCTTTAATGAAATACTAAAGAAATTAAAATTTTGCTGTTATACCTTTGCACTTCGCAATTTGTACATCACTCTTATCTCCTATGCAACATTAGGTATTCTTTTAAAAGCCTGACGTCTTTATCACAATTTATATTATTTATATGAAGTATTTTTCAAGAATAATGCTATTCACTTCCGTTTTTAGTTTTTGAGTAGCAAATTTAATGTATAACGAGTATGCTAGGGCTCTAAAGTACTAAATGCCTTTATTGACTAATAAATCATTACTTATTTGTATTTTGGTGGTTATATTAATGTTGAAAGTCTCCTAAATTGCCATGTATTATATTTTTTCTTTCTTTTTTTTGGGGGGGGGGGGTGGTAATTGTCATATTGTGGAATACAGAATGCGATAAACATTATTTTGAAATGATTCCTTTTTTTGACTTAAAATAAAAAAAAATTGTTTGAAAAAAATCATATGAATGGCCCATCGAGATTTTTTTATCTGGTGTTATAACATACTTAAAGGTATCTGAACACATAATTTTTTTTGAAATCGAAGGGGGGTTTTTGTGAGTAATTTTCTGTTAAAGTTACTTCATATTTTCAGCCAAAAAACTGAAAGAAAACGCTCGAAAAAAACGATGTAAAATAGGTATACCAATTAAACTCAATTCAAATTAAAGCTTACACTATTATGAACAAAATAAAAAAAAATTGAAAGCTCTACGACTATTTGTTAAAGAGTTACAGCCTTTTGCACAAATGTATATGTCATTCAAAATGGCGGCAAATGAACCACCAAGCAAAATATTTAAAAAGCCATAACTTTTCAACCCCTTCACTTATCTCAATATAAGTGGTATTTTTGTTATCAGTATCAAAAAGTCTCCAACTGCTGCAAATTTTATTAAAATTGGAGGTGGTGGGTGTCATTTTTGATATTTTCTGGATGATTTGACATGGAATGACCCAATCGTATTTTGAATCAAGTCCAAGTGCATCAGGGGCAAAATGAAATCTTTCGAGTCTACGCAAACGAGTTTTTCGTTATTGTTGATAGATATTTATATGAGTATTGATATGATTTATTACTTGAAAATTACATTAAAAGTTTAAAAATTAGTTTATTCTCGTTCCTCCGTGGTTAGTTTTTTTATTCTTTTTTTTAGTCGTCAGCAGTAGTGTTCCTCAACTCATGCGGCGCTAATTTTGATTTGTGTTTTGGTTTGTTGTCGTATGGCGTGTCGTGGGAAATGAGCAAAATACTTGCTTCTACTTCTAACAATACACAATAGTATTAAGAGTTATGGTGTTTCTCCCCACACATTTATCTTCTTTTTTCGTAGTGATAGCTTAAAAAATAACAGGAATATTTTTATTCTGTATATTAAGAGAAATTGTGTTAAAAGTGAACGAGTAGAAAAGAGATGTTCCCTAACGTGATTTGAAGCCCAAAGGTTGCTTCTCAATGTTGTATTTCATAAATTATGTTATCTTAAGTAAAATTTCCAATTCTTGGGGAGAGTTTATTGTTGTAATATATTGAAAAAATTGAAGTTATATTATACTGCCATCTTCAATGGTTTAATAAAGACTCAATTGGAAAAATAGAAGTTGCAGCACATCACGAAGTGTATCCACAAGTTTGTTTATGATTATAAATCTGACACGTAATTTTGCACAGCATTGCATTAAATTTATTTTTTTTAATTATCTAATTAATTATTTTTCTAGTCTTGTTTGAATTCAATCGGTTCTGCTACATGGAATGTAATCCTTCCCAGTGACATATTCAACCTAGTTCATATCCAAGGTCCAATATATACTCCTGAAAATAACCCCCCTTATTTTCAAAACTAAACTGATAAATTTCAGGTGGGGAGGGGGAGGTTATAATCGAAATTTTTTATACAGTATATTCAGGATAAGAGAAATTTCACTTTTTTCCAAAAAAGGGGAGGGGGGTTACTTTCGGGATTTTACGGTACGTCAAAAGTGGTTTGTTGCCGAACGCGTTTCTGTGTTCTGCTTTTCTGGGAAAATAGATTCATATTTCGTATAAAATTGGTCTTGACTCACTGCTAAGAATTCCTTTTTTCTTGCTGTGTTCTGGTTTGGCAAATTTTGTCTGATGATTCGGCAAATTCAGAAAAATGATTGCAATATTGTAACTTTTTAACTGTCTGTATGTTCCTTTTCATTAGATGTATTATGTATGCATTTGGTTCGCATACTTGTATTTTAACCTTTGGTATAATTTGGGGTTTCATTCAATAAATTAAGAATTTCCCTCCCAAAAATTTAAAATCAATGCATCCTTGCATATCCTTGTCTGCACATTTCTTTTTGATGATTTAAAACCTTTATTTTAATTGCAAAATATTTCTCAGGGTACTTTAAGTATCAAATTTCAAGTTTTTTTTTTTTAAGTTAAGAGAAGAGAAATCAGTTGCATAATCCTTCTCCGGGCCACCAATTGTGGCGTACATGTCCCCCCGATCAGGATAGAACCGGGGACCTCTGTGATCATAGCCCAGTGCTGTGGTTGCTGAGCCAAAATTCCTCGTGATTCGGTGCGCAAAATTGGGTTATGTGCTCTCTACGTACGCCACATTGTGTTACTGCACATTTTTTCAAATTTGATTTGCAACAGCAATTCTCTTGTAAATATAATGAATAAATTTATGATTTTTTTTTTTGTATTGTATCTATCATTGTATTTTTAAACTTTGCATGCTAATCCTTAACCCTCTTTGTGCTGTTAAAAAGTCATTGTTACGTTATCTGCAGAAATTCCTGCCGATTAACTTCGTAATTTCCTCCTAATAAGTTAGTTGAACGAAGAATTGCTTTTATTGTTTTAATTAAAAATTGTCTTTTATACTAAAAATCAAACTATAATTTATTTGATGGTTAGTTTTGGAATTAACTTTTGCTTAAAAATTATAATCGTGCTCTTTATTTTATTTAATTAGTTTTAATGATTTTGATTTTATGTGTTTTTGAAAAAAAATTAATTTTTTACAGAAATATTAAAGATGGGTGGCAATGCAGCAGATGCTGCTGTAGCTACTTTTGCAGCTGTGTCTGTTGTCCAGCCTATGTCCTGTGGAATTGGAGGAGATTGCCAATGTCTGTTCTACAGAAAATCAGACAAAACTATAAAAGCTATCAATGGCAGGTATATTTCATTGCAACTCGTTAAGGAAATTAATCTTTTTTTTAATCATAAAAATTATATGTTATTAAATGTATAATTTCTTGAAATTACTATTTAATGAATATAATATTTATTCAAATTATCAATAACCAAATGAACAAAAAGGAATACTTTCTTAAATGAGCTCAAATGATCAATGTGCATAAAGCATGTTAAAAAAATTACAATTTGTTGTTGACTGATTACTAGATTAAATTATTAGCTTTTCCTGGACAGACCCTTGATAAATTGCAATGACTCTTTTTACCGGTAAATTTTTAAGTAGTCTAATTACATTTCAAATGAAAGTAAAATAAGGTTAGATGAGATAAAGTAAGTCACGGGAGAGGATAGGCAAGTTAAAAAAAATTCTATAAAAATTTGCAAATAATGTTCTTTATGTCACCAGTTTTAGATATTACTGGACCAGGCATCATTTTGTGTGCAAAATTAGCTGCAACAGAGCTTGCCTCTCCTGTGGAAATCAGATTTAGAACAACATTTGGCACCACAGTTTTACTGACAGCTACTGTGTAGTCTTGTCTTAACAAGGAAAAGGGGTTTCTGAAGAGGCAGGGTAAGGCATAGTTAGATATTACAGACGAATGTGGGCATGCTGTGTGCAGATGCATTTATTGCACGTCTGTGTAGGGGAATAATTAGTTATTATTATGGATACTTATCCTTTAGCTTGGGGCGCAAGCGAAAAATCAAAAATTGCCAATGTTGCCAAGCGAAGCGAATGACAAATCTGTTAATCGAACAAAAGTACGTTCAACGGTAATCAAATATGGTTGTAAGAATAAGGCGGAACTCTACATTATTTTGAGATTTTTCCCTTTCGCCTGGCTAGCGGTTAAATACTATATTATGTTACTAGCGGTACCCGCACGGCTTTGCCCGTGGTATACAATTAAAAGTTCATTTGTAAAAAAATGATATAGCAGAAAAAAATACTCTATTTTAGTTATAATTCAACTATAATTCCTTCTAAGTATGATATAAAAATTTGGTATGGACCCTACACTACTTCCTTTTACGTGTAAATTTCTTAGTAGATGCCTTAAGTGCTAAAATAGTGCTTGAAGTGAGTAAGATAACAATTCAAACATTTGCATCCCTAGTTTGCCACGAAACAATGCAAAAAAATGTTTTACAATGATTAATCTCTTAAATATCGCCGATTTTAACATCATCCAGTAGATTTTTCGCAAAATATCGCCAATAGCGCCAAATTGAACCCCAAAAAATTTTTTTTTCGCTAAATTTATTGCCAACTTGGCGATATGTCGCCAAATTGGCGTCAAACACTTGGTGACCAAAAGCTTGGCGAGATATCACCAAGTGGTCGCGCCAATTCATATCACTTTGGTCTGCATTGAAAGCCCTGATTACCCCATAAAAGGGGTAAATCACCCCCTTGGGGACATTCGAATGCAACCCCAAAGATAGGTGCACAAAAATAAGCCAAAAGAAGAAATAAGAAAAATTTTGTTGCTCACAGAAACCAACAGAAATCTCACCAAAGTTTAAAAGAAGAAGAAAGTTTTCTTTCCTAACTTCAAAAACAAAATAATACATTTTCCGAAATGACATACTTTAGAAAGAACGTTGCAATATCGCAATAAGATAGAAGTAAATATACTGAAATAGAATTGAATGCCAAATTGTAAAAAAGTCGCCAAAAAAATAATTTTTAATATTGTCTTTCATTATTTATTGTGGTGGGTACATGACTTCATGAAACTTCACTGAACACTCTACGAAAATTCGCTAAGTCCAGCGCCTCTCCCTTCCCCGATTTGACGAAGAAAACTAAATGGAATCGTCCGGCCGCGCAAAGAGAAGCAGCAGTTTTTGGCAAAGGAGAACGAAGACAGGATGTATCTGACGCACCCCCAATTTACGAGCACAGGGGAATTCGGACTCCTCCCACGACGGGAAGAAAAAGGTCACGGTTGCAGGGAAGGGCTGTGATGAGCCTGGATGAAATCAATTAGGGAGAGAAAAAGCAGCTAAAAAGAAGACATAGGGGGATCTGGCAAGGGAGGTGAAGGAAAGAAGTAAAGTGAAGCCAAACGACACACAACAGGAGATATAAGGAGCTGCACCACAGATTGCCAACGCTTCTTCTGATTCTTTTAAAAGATTTTTGGTAGAGATTGTGAGGACCAGTCGATTTTGTGAACGGATATGGGGCCAGTTTTGTGTGTCTCTGGATATTAAAATTTTGAGCACCAATTCTGGTACCCAATCATCCGAGGTGTGATGTACAGCATCAACGACTTAAAGATATTGTTGGTACAAAGATGAAGGAGATTGTAAAAAACCAGAAATGTTATTAATAACCAATGAATAAACCTGAGTGTACACCCCCATACGGTGAGTTTGTTTTTTTTTGATGATGTATTCTTGCATTTTCTGAACGCCGAGCCAGAGTATTTCACTCCAATGCAATGTACAGTTGTTTTTTTTATGTCGTGTTTAATTGCGGAATGTAAGTGAGCAATTTTTACTGTTCGAGAATTTAACTTTATAATTTGTTTTTTTTTATCTAGTCTTATTATAATGTTTTGTGGATTTTTAAACACTAACGATCACGCGGCCTAATGTAATCATTTTCCAAATTTAATGTCATTTGCTCACTGCTTTCCAGATGAGGTTGTCTTTCGTTAGAAATTGGAGCAATGCTTGAGGCTATTTTCTTTTCCTTTTCAGCAGAATATTTATCTTTTTCTTTCAGCAGAATTAATTGGGAATTTCAGTTTTTAATTAGGTTTTAAATTATGTTAGGAGGTAAATTATTGAAGATTATAGAATGAATGATTATTACATATTAATTAACTTTTTAACTTACTACACCACAGTTGGTGCATCGGACCAAGCGTTCAGAAATGCAACATTTTAATTCATGGTGCAACATAATTATAAAATGGTATATTTAAATAATGTTGAAATATATTTTTGTAATACTATATGATAATTTTTTGTAAATGATAAATAAATTTTTGCACCTGAATTAAAATGGGGGTTTTTGTTTTTAACTGCATTTTGGTATAATTTCATTATTCAGCCTATTGGGATTTATTTTTGTGATTTTATTTATGTTAAAATGGCTCCTCGTAAACAGAATAAACAATCGAGGGAGAGGGAATTAAATGACCTCTCATTATCGCTTTCTACAATGGTAAACAATGAAGATAATGAAATTAGAAAGCAAAGTTCTTCAAAATCATTCCAATTTACCATACAAAATTTTACTGGAGAACTAGACAATGTAGAATGGTTTATTAGTCAAGTAACAGAATTAAGTAAACTTAATGGGTGGAGTGATGAAGTCACCCTTTGCTTTTTAAAAAGTAAATTAGGAGGTATAGCTCAGAAGTACTATGCGAGCTCACCATCTTGCGCCAACATTAAGACTTTTGCCGAGGCATGTGACAAATTGAGAAATTATTTCAAATGTCAGGAAAGTGCAGCGAGTAATTTGTTGGCTTTTCAATCTATTAAATTGCTTGACGGTGAAACTATTCAAAATTTGGCGTACAGATTGGAGGTCATGGCACATAAAGTGTACCCCTTCATCACTGATAGCAAGGCCTTGTCGCAGATTAAATCAATTCAATTTTTGGCTGCGCTACCCATTAGTTTAAAAGAAAAGGTTATAGGCGAGCCAACTGATAATTTTGAAGCATTGGTTCAAAAGACCCAACATGTTGCAACTCTGCAACAGGCTCTGTGTCAAGCTAATGTTATGACTTGTGCTGCGGTGTATCAACCTCCCCAGAGGGATGAGGTGCACGAATTAAGAAAACAGGTAGAAAACCTGTCTTTAATTGTAAAAGCACAAGCGACTGCATGTGGGCTTTGTAAACAACCCCATGCACTGAAAGAATGTGACCTTTTTAAAGCTATGCTCCCTAACGGTGACCAAAAGATGGTACACCAGAACGTAAGACCTAATCGTCCGCAAAGTTTTAACCAGGAGAATAGGCAACATTTTAGGGGCAATTTGCCTTTTTGTACTTTTTGTGGTCGAAATAACCACTTTATGTCAACCTGTAGGATATATTTGGCACAAAATAGAGGGCAATCGGTGCCTCAGGGTTTTTTTAGAAATGAACACGGTACAACTCAGGATCAACAATTTCAATCAAATCCTGCGAATACAAATAGAACATTTAGAGACAGAGGATCTTTTCAACCCGAAAATTTAAACTCCAACAGAGGCAGATTTTAGGTGACAGTTCTGTCTCTTTGGGAAATGATGGGTCACCACCAGAAATACATACTGGCAATATTAGTTATAGTAATAGAAATAAGTATTGCATAAGTAATAGTGATATTAAAAATGAAAAATGGAATAAAGATGAGAATAAATGTTTTGGAATAGGGGAAAACAAGGGAAACGTGAGTGAAAATGCTGGGATGAGTACTATACAATTTGATACAAAATGGCCCCCAAACAAATTGGTAAATGTATTAAATTCTGGGCCTTTGCCAATTATTCCTGTGTTGTTTAATAGGGTGTCATGTGAATTTTTGCTCGATTCAGGGTCTTCGGTGTCATTGATTACTAAACATGTTTTTGAAATGATTAAAGAACATTCAAAGGTGAGGTATTTATCAAGAACAGTACAAATTCGCACAGTTAATTCACAATTGTCGTTCTCGGCATGTGTAGAAATGTCATTTAAAATTCATAAAGTCTTTCACAGACATGTATTCTATATTGCTGATTTTAAAAATGACCATTATGATGGTATTTTGGGATTCGATTTCTTAAAAAAATATAATGTCATTTTGGATTCTAAAAAGAATATTGTAAAATTTGAGAATTTTTACTTGCCTTTAAATTTTTCCAGCCAAAATGAAGTAAATAGCTTGTCAAAGGAAAGTAATGAAGTGGTCTTAGCGCGAAAAGTGATGGTACCACCTGGGGAATCAGTCCAAATTCTGCTAAATAGCAAAGGTAACATTTCTGATAATTTAGTTTCTTTTACACCTACTGTTCATGAATATAACATTGAGTTACACCACTCTCTGCATAACATACAAAATAATCAGTTTTCTACTTATGTCACAAATTTAAGCAATAAGACTATTCACATTAACAAGAACCGAATAATGGGGAAAATTGATACTGATATTGAATTAGAGCATAATTATGATAAAGCAGGGAATAAGGGAGTTAACGAGGAAATTTGTAATGTTATTACTGCTTCGGATGAAATTATTGCTCTTAGAAAAGCCGAATTGTCTCCATCTGATTTTCAACTTGATCATTTGGAACCTGAACAAAAACAAATTTTCCTTGACCTATTAATGAATAAATTTCAAGCTTTTTCAAAGTCAGTTAAAACCCTTGGCCATTGCGACAGGGTGGTTCCACAGATTACTCTTAAAAATTTAAATCCTCTGAAAACCCTTCCTTTTCCTGTCCCTCAGGCACTTCAACAAGAACTAAGAGATCAAATTAATGAGTTATTAGAAGCTCAAATTATCGAGCGTGCAAATTCGCATTGGAGTGCTCCACTTCTACTAGTTAAAAAAAAAATGGACCCCTCGGATCCCTCGGCAAAACCTAAATATAGAATGGCACTGGATCTCAGATTATTGAACTCTGCAATACAAAATTCAGCATACCCACTCCCCCGGATTTCCACACTAATCAACAGCATTTCTGCTTATAAATATTATTGTGTGTTAGATCTGAAGAATGCTTTTTGGCAAATTGCCCTCCCTGAACACTTGCAAGATTACACTACTTTTGTTACCCCATTTGGCTCATTCAGATCAAAGAGGATGGTTTTTGGGCTAAAGACAAGTGCTTCCACATTTCAGGAACTCTCCGATTCCCTGTGTCAGGAGTTACAATGTAAAAACATTACTGGTATTTTTTGCTATATGGATGACTACATTGTCTGTGGAAATTCATTTGATCAGGTTCTTGAGAGAGTTACGGCATTGTTAGATGTATTAATTGCTCACAACATTACCCTGTCTCCATCCAAATGTGTTTTCTTTAAAGATGTGATAGATTACTTGGGATTTAATATATCTCATAATTCCATTAAGCCCATATCATCCAATATTTCTAAGATTACTGCATTCCAACCCCCTACTACTGTTAAACAAGTCAGGAAATTCTTAGGATTGTGTGGATTTTATAGATCTCTTATTCCTGAGTATGCTAAATTAACAGATTGTCTCACTGACTTAACGAGAAAGAATTCAAAATTTAATTGGAATGCCAAACATCAATTTGCCTTTGAAAAATTACAACAAATTTTCTTTTCACAACCCTTTGTCAAATTACCTGATTGGAATAAGGATTTCTTTTTGCAAACTGATGCAAGTTACTCTGGTATTTGTGCGGTTCTGTTACAAGAGTATGAGGATGGGTATCACCCAGTTTCATATTACAGTAAAGGGTTAAATAAAGCTGAGAAAAATTACCCGCCTATAAAACTTGAATTGTATGCTATTTACAAGGGTATGATGGCATTTAAGGACTACATTTTTCACAGAAAAGTTAGAATTTTGAGCGATAGTAAACCTTTGAAACATTATAAGAAAACTACATCTCCGGCAGCTATAGAAACACGTTGGTTAATGGCCATTAGTGAATTTGAATATGAAATAGAATATTTACCAGGGGAAGAAAATATTCTTGCGGACTATGGTTCAAGGGCCCCTGATCCTGATTTTAAGCAATCTGCTATTAAGGATACTGCGGAAGGTCCCATTATCCCATTTACTGAGTTAGGAGAACATGATTTGGTTAATGCACTTGAGCAATCGGATACACCAATGGAAATTTCTAAGGATACACTATTACAGGAGCAAAAAGCAGATACCAATGTTCAGGAAATTATCTCCATGCTAAAGTCTGGCTCTTTAATTAATGCAAATAAAGTTCAGAATTTTTTTGTATCACCTCTTTCTGGTTTATTAATGTATAAAAATAACAAAACTAAAGACAGTGGTTGTATAGTGGTTCCCGAGTCATTAAAAGCTAAAGTACTAAAAATTGCTCATGTTTCTCACACGGGGATTCACAAAACTTTTGAGATTGTGTCTAGATCCTATTTTTGGAAAGGTATGTTTGGCAGTGTGCAAAATTATGTGTTGTCATGTGAAGAGTGTATTAAAAACAAACCTTATAATAACAAACCAAGTAGATTTGGGGATGTTCCTATTCCAGACAAAGTTAATGATATTGTAAGTTTAGATATTCTGGGCCCTATAAAGCACTATGGAAATGTATTGACAATTTTAGATCATTATTCTAAACATGCTATGTTCTATCCGTTGACCAATATTACGGCGGAAACAGTGGCCAAACACTTTATTAATTATATTGCTACATTTGGTAGGATGGCCTTAGTGCTCACAGACAGGGGTAAACAATTTATCTCTGAGGTTTTTGACAAGGTAAACAAAGCGCTAGGTATAGTACCCTCTCACACGTCTCCATTTAACCCAAAATGTAACGGGCAAAGTGAACGTATAAACTCAGCAGCCAAGGCGGCAATTATTAGTTTAACTGAGAAAGGTGTGTCATTTCAAAATGCTATCCTGATTCATCAGTCTATGTATAATGGGACAATTCATAGTACAACTGGGTTCACACCCAACATGCTTCATTTTGGCAGAAATCTGTCTTTGGTGTTTGATACGTATAATGAAAATATTCAACCTATACAATTAGATAAAGCTCATTATCTTAATGAGGTGTTAACTGATTTGAAAATAACTAATGAAACAGCCTATAGTAACCTTAAAGACAAGCGAGCTTCACAAAACAACAAACAATTTCAGCGTTCAAGTGTTAGAAATGTTAAGGAAGGAGATATTGTTTACTTGAGAGCAAAGTATGGTTTTAAGTCAACATTTACAGGCCCGTATAGTGTTATTCAAAAATTGAATGATTTAAACTACAAGATTCAACTTCTCGATAATCCACATGCTAGGTCTTTTATTGTGCATGTTGACCGGCTAAGAGTAGCCCCTCCTAGGAAACACAATTTAATTAGTCCACAGGAAGTGCAACCTCCTACTGTACCTAAATACTATTTACGTTCCCATTCATAAGCTAGTGTAGGTCCCTCGGGAAAATTTTTGTTCTTGGGGACATGTCTGTGCCAGTGATTTTTAGTATTGTGTTGTTATTGTTGTATGTTTAGTATTGATATGCAGTATGATACTGCTCTTTCTCTCTGAGATAAGAAAGGGGCTTGTTTACAATTGCGTCCTGGGCAATTGTGGTGGTTTTTTTTTCCTCTATGTTGATAATGTGTACAAACATGGGGATGGTTTATTTGTGTTTATTTAATTCAGCTATGTTCTATTTTTTTATATACAATGCTCGGGGTATAGTTATTCATAATACAGAATCAAATCTTTGCCTATGAATTGATCATGGTGATTTGATGTTAGTCATTAGTTGTCTGAGAGAATGTGTGTTTACTGCATTTTTGGGGGTAATTTCTGTTCATCAGAGTTAGTATTCAGCAGAGGTGATGGTGTGGCCATTGATTTTAATTATGGCATATCTGTTGATTTTTGATTGGTGTACTGTACACTTTGTTTTATTGTTCATCCACTTGGAAACTCTGTGTTTATGCTGGCGTAAACATTATCCATGGTTGATTTTCTTTGGGGATCAATAATTTGACAATTGCGTTGGTATGTCAATGTGTCATTGTACATTTGTTTTCTTTATAATTACTCCAAGGGTGTTGTTGTATCTAATTAGTTTTTGGTCAGTTTCATAATTTGTTGTAGATGGGCGGTAAAAGATTTGGGTATGCTTAAGGTAGGCGGAAGTACTTTGTTGTTTATACACTTGCCATTACGTGTTTGGGGTGGTTACCACTTATTTCCTCAAGTTCAAAAAAAAAAAAAAAAAGAGTAGAGATCTCTAAGTTAATAAGTAATTGTTTTTTTTTTTGTATTTTTTATTTTTTCCTTTGTTGTAAATTCTTCACTTGGTAGAAAATGTAACAGTTAGAAAACCGGTTCAATGGAACCATATACATTTGTATGATGGATAATTATGTTGAAGCTGTATGCATAATTGTTACTGCTAAAGAAAAATGAAAATGAATTGTCACGTTTAAGTTTTGGTTACATGTTTTTAATGTATGGCTGAATGTTGCCATAGTAGAGTTAGTTTTTAGGTTAAGTTTGACACCACATTTTAAATCATGTATGTTAACTATGCTGTCACGGATGGTGTGTTTACCAATATGTGTGAAGTGTTTTGTGAGACTTCAGGTCTTAATAAGAGCAGATGAGGTATCTCTTACATGTTAAAGAGAAATTTTTCCCGTCCCATTTTGTACAGGCTGTTGGTGAGATTTTACTAACTTGCAGTTGAACATTTGTGGGAATGGGGGGATACTCACCTTGTGGCGGTTTCAATTTTGGTTTGATGTGTAATATCTGTGTTGTGAATGTTGTGTTTTGAAAAAAAAAAAAAAAAAAATTTTTTGGGGGTCACATACAAAAATTTTTGTGTCACATGTTAAAAGAAAAAATTTTGTTTGGCATATAGTCAGAATTTTGTTTCTCACATATAAAAAAGAAAATTAATTTTGTTTTTCACTATATATTTATTCATTGAAATTTAAAAGTTTACTATGTTGCAGAATTGGTTCTAATGATAGTAGTGTGCTAGTCTCCACACCGCATGGACTGGTTAGTTTTCTTTTTTTTTTTTTTTCTCCTTTTTTTTTTTCTTCTCGTACCACCGGAAGAATGTGGTGGGTACATGACTTCATGAAACTTCACTGAACACTCTACGAAAATTCGCTAAGTCCAGCGCCTCTCCCTTCCCCGATTTGACGAAGAAAACTAAATGGAATCGTCCGGCCGCGCAAAGAGAAGCAGCAGTTTTTGGCAAAGGAGAACGAAGACAGGATGTATCTGACGCACCCCCAATTTACGAGCACAGGGGAATTCGGACTCCTCCCACGACGGGAAGAAAAAGGTCACGGTTGCAGGGAAGGGCTGTGATGAGCCTGGATGAAATCAATTAGGGAGAGAAAAAGCAGCTAAAAAGAAGACATAGGGGGATCTGGCAAGGGAGGTGAAGGAAAGAAGTAAAGTGAAGCCAAACGACACACAACAGGAGATATAAGGAGCTGCACCACAGATTGCCAACGCTTCTTCTGATTCTTTTAAAAGATTTTTGGTAGAGATTGTGAGGACCAGTCGATTTTGTGAACGGATATGGGGCCAGTTTTGTGTGTCTCTGGATATTAAAATTTTGAGCACCAATTCTGGTACCCAATCATCCGAGGTGTGATGTACAGCATCAACGACTTAAAGATATTGTTGGTACAAAGATGAAGGAGATTGTAAAAAACCAGAAATGTTATTAATAACCAATGAATAAACCTGAGTGTACACCCCCATACGGTGAGTTTGTTTTTTTTTGATGATGTATTCTTGCATTTTCTGAACGCCGAGCCAGAGTATTTCACTCCAATGCAATGTACAGTTGTTTTTTTTATGTCGTGTTTAATTGCGGAATGTAAGTGAGCAATTTTTACTGTTCGAGAATTTAACTTTATAATTTGTTTTTTTTTATCTAGTCTTATTATAATGTTTTGTGGATTTTTAAACACTAACGATCACGCGGCCTAATGTAATCATTTTCCAAATTTAATGTCATTTGCTCACTGCTTTCCAGATGAGGTTGTCTTTCGTTAGAAATTGGAGCAATGCTTGAGGCTATTTTCTTTTCCTTTTCAGCAGAATATTTATCTTTTTCTTTCAGCAGAATTAATTGGGAATTTCAGTTTTTAATTAGGTTTTAAATTATGTTAGGAGGTAAATTATTGAAGATTATAGAATGAATGATTATTACATATTAATTAACTTTTTAACTTACTACACCACATTTATTAAATGCAATTATTGCTGCAAATTACAGTCCAACAATAAATAATCACATTGCAAAAGTATATTTGGAGCAATTTTTTCTTTTAAACTCAACTGATCCTAAAAATTTTAAGTATTAGTCATAGAAATTTCGTGCATTATTCTTCACAATGATAATAAAAACAATAAACATCGACAAAGATCAACCAGCAAACGATAAATTAAAAGCTAAATTCGTTCACTCAAGCCATTTGCTGCAATTTATATTGAAATAAATTAATAATGAAGTAAAATATGTTTTGCAGACGATAAATTTAGAATGGTATCCTGTATTTTAAGGAAAGGACTCGATTTCTCATTTGATTGACAGGTGCCATCTTATCACGGTTTTTAATATTTCATTTGACTAATTTTAATAAGGCTTGGAGTTTGGATTGTTACAAAAACAAATACATTTTTAAAATTATTAAGGGAAAAAGAGCGAAATAAAAACGTAACCATGGTAACAACATGAAAAGTTGATTTCCGTTGATAAAATAATTCATTTCATCTCTATTTTCAAACAAATTTTATTCGCGAGCAAAGCCATTTTAGAATCGTTTGGCTTGCTTTACTGAAGGTAAGCCTTGAATTTCGGGATTCTAAAAACAATTGTTAAAGCTCTCCTGATGATCGTAGAAACTTCAAAAAAACGTCATTTTGTGCAGAAAATTTCAAGCTTTCGAATGACATAAGACTTGAAAATGTGTATGGAATATTTCTTCCCTATTTTATCGAATTTCCTCTAAGAATTCGAATAGAAAAAGAACGAAATGGAATGTTCGAAAAATCGCTTCGAGGTGCAAAACTACATGCTACAAACTAATTTTGTGCCAAGTGGCATGAAAATCGACCGAACGGTTTTGGCGCTACGCGCGTAACAGACAGACAGACAGAAAGAAAGAAAGAAAGAAAGAAGGACAGACAGAACCACCTTCAGCTTTATTATTAGTAGAGATCATCATCCAGGGTAAATTGAGGATCAAATATTTAAAAGCAATCGTTTGAAAGTCCTGTGTCGTTCCTTTCCTGATCCCGGTATGGAGCTATAACAGCAATAATTTAGTGAGAAATGTTTGAACCAATTCCTATTTAAAAGCTTAGCTACGAATAAAAAAAGTACTCTGTAAGAGGTTGCTACAAATGAAGTATTAACAATTGCCAAAGTCGTTACATTTTTTATATGTGACCATTTTGTCCAGTTTTAACCAGAGTTTTATCCACTAGATCAAAAAATTAAATTAGTGTTACCTAAAATTGTAATAAAATTAGGTAATAGCTATTCACTTTAGTATCAATTATTTGACCATTCAAGCATTTTTCTGAAGTACGATTTTACTGTGAACAATTTATTAAATTACTACTATTTACAGGGTGTCCGCGCACCTGGAAAGTCATGGAAAGTCAGGGAAAGTCATGGATTTCATATATGATCGAAATTGGTCATGGAAAATCATGGATTTCAGCGAAAAATGTCCAAAAGTCATGGAAACTGACTGTTTATCATGGATTTTAGCGCTCAGGATCAGTGGTTATTTCTCCCGATCTCGGGAAGAACAAAAAAACATCCATCGTCATTCTGCTTCGTTATTGCAAGGTTCCCGCGACTTTGAAAAGTCCTTGAATGTCATTTGGTCTTTCAAGAGATCTGGAAAGTCCTTGAAAGTTTTAAAATGTCCTTGAAAACTCCAAAGGTATTATTTTTCGTAGAAAATGTGCCGAAAAATCGGCGATCTTCGAACGTTCACGATCGTGCTCCTGCAAAAAAATTGTGTCCATCGCAAAATCGGCAATCGTCGGGATTTTGAAATCGGGAGCCGTTTTTTCAAGACGAAAATTAAAAAAAAAAAAAAAAAAAAACATACCCCGAGAAGTTTTATTTTTGCGCCGATTCGTTTCGCTTTACTTTTAAAACAATTTAGAAATAGAATAATCAGGATTGGATTTTTATACCAAAGAATATCTTTAACAAGTTAAACATGAGCTTTTCTGAAAAATACGTTTTTGCTGGTATCTTAATGATTTTCTTTCAACAAATTTTAGATTTGTCTGGTGGATTAAAATTATTTTTCGATTTTTTTGCTTCCATGATCATTTTTTTTTAGAAATACAGGGACAGAAATACGTGTGTAATGGGTTTTGTACAACTTATTTTTTATTTATTTATTTATTTTTGGTTGACATTCTAACATTGAGCACGTGCTTCGCCGAAAATGGCGTGCCATTGTCAAGTCTTCAATCCTTTTGCATCCTGTAAATACTTCAATTATTTTGATATTCTGAAGCTATTTTTATGTTGTGCTACGCTAAATATACTCATTGTTCATTTTATTTTAATAATTTATTTATTTTTGAACTCAAATTTTAGCTCTTCCAATTTATTGGTTTCCAATAGTTTTTAAGAAAACACCGAACTTTTAAAGACAAAGTGCTTCCTTGACTTTTCATTTGTTTATTTAATTACAAAATACAGGCACGTTTTTCCTCAAGTTCGAAAAAATCGAGTAAAAGCTGTAATTTCAAAAGAAAAAAAAATCACCATTTTTTCTTGGAGGGGGGAAGAGAAAAGAATGGGGGGGGGGGGGGGGAATAGAATACATTTTGCATGCACAGACTGGCAAAATAGGGTGATCACATTATATCCTGTTCTTATTCTGAAATTATAAATTTTCTTCATTGAAAAAAAAAAGATTTGTTGTCTGATTGTTTTTATGCTTGAACAAATAGAAAATGTTGGGGTTTACCATTTTTACCATTCCTTTGAATTTACACTTGAATAGGCCCAAAGAATTGCTTCCAATCTACCTTTCCCTAAAATTTTCTTTTTCATATTGATGAAAAATATTTCACGATTTTTAGGTTTTTCATATTAAATCTGTAAAGAATCTGAACTGTTCATCAACATTTACATCACTTTTGAAATTAATCTTGATTTTTGTGCAGACCCTTTCTTAGATGTTAATTCCTGGAAAATTTTTAAACCTCCTTAAAAAGTACTTGAATTTTATTTTTAAGATTGTAGGGGAACCTTGTATTGGGTGCAATCTGATTAGTCTTAATAAGAGTTTCAAACAAGTTGCATTGTGTTGACCAATCAGATGAATACTCAACGTTAAAACCCGTGAGCAGCGAATTTTCCGAAACTGTGCATGTGCGCGAACTTTGTCCCCTGACTGACAATAGAGCATGTGACGCATTTATTCAATTTGAATTTCACACTTTCATACTTCTGCTTTGGGGGATAATAAGTTGTTTTGACTTTTAAATGTTGCTAAATCCTTGTACTCATTTTTTTGTATCAATAAATTGTTGCACTTGATCTGAAAAATGAAAACTAGGTCTTGCATAGTTAAAATTCTATTAACTGCACCACTATTTTTTACATAGAAGCAAAACCAGTTTTTTTAAAAATATTTTCAGCCTTTTCAAACAATTCTTCAGACAGTAACATCTCTAGCTGAAACAGGAAAAAGAGTGATTTTCTAATTTGGTGGAATTTTTTTCTTTTTAAGCATTTGTTTTTTTCTTGTTTAAATTTTTTTTAATATAAGTAAATTTCATGTTTTGATGAAAGTTATATAATCTGGGTTTTCAAACTCTTAATTAAACACGAATTTTAATTTATTTATTTTTTGCTAAAGTATTTACCATAACTTGTTTGGTATTTTTTCAGTCATACATCAACTGATACTTATAAACAATGCTCACTAAGTTTTAGACATGGATTAATGTTGGCTAATATTTACTGTGATTGTCTTGTAGTTTTATTTTTCTTCAAAATTGCAAATGAAAGTAAATTTAAATGTTTGTATGTTGGGAAATCTATAATTTAACCGCATTCTTTTGTTCATAACTAATGTATGAAATTTCATAGTTAACTATTGAAGAAGTTTTTGCCAAAGCACTTTTTTTATAAACTAATCCCTCCCCCTTCTTCCACCTTTTTACATACATAGAGGATGGCCCCCTCCGAGAGCTTGTTCTGGACCCGCCCCTGGAGCATGTGATGCATTTATTCAATTTGAATTTCACACTTTCATACTTCTGCTTTGGGGGATAATAAGTTGTTTTGACTTTTAAATGTTGCTAAATCCTTGTACTCATTTTTTTGTATCAATAAATTGTTGCACATGATCTGTTTCAGATATATTTAGTTAAGTTCTTTTTTTAGCTTTGGTTAAATTTATTTGCATAGCCGAAAAAAAAAAGAATAGTTTCGAAAAGCAAAGGTACACTGTCTTACACCTTATATTGATATTTATGCTCTATTTTGATGTCAGCGTCAAATGAAATAGTTAAAATTGTAAGTCATGGAAAATTGTTCGCAAAAGTCATGGAAAGTCAGGGAAAGTCATGGATTTGAAAAGTCCAGGTTGAGCAGATACCCTGTATTTAACTACATTTTATTAATTCTTTACTATAGACACTAGCATAGATTTTGTCTTTTGATTGGGGCTAGTCATAACAGTCTTCACATACATATAAACTACCAGGTTAAGTTAGGTATCCTGTGTGCTTTAGGGTGGGTTAGCTCCACCTCCGCAGTGTACTTCAGATTATAGACAAGTCAGTGTGATAGAACATGTCTAAAAACTTTTTTTCATTAAAGCCCTTTAGTTTTTAATTTCGCATATAATTTATTAATTGGTTTTTAATACTTAAAAACCCCATATATTCAGGGTTCGTACGGGTCCTTGAAAGTCCTTATAAGTCCTTATTTTTTTATTTTGTCTTAAAAGTGCTTAAAAGTCCTTATTTTAATGTCCCAAGTCCTTGAAAGTCCTTATTTTTACTCTACCCTTATTTCAAAAAATCAGATTGCCGTTTTTCGATTAGAGCGATTTCTACACTGCAGGGTTGCAAGTATGATATTTCCGCTTCGGCCGCACTTCGTTCCGAGAACTGTATTCAGAATTAAGAAGGGGCAGGAGGGGGCAGCTTCGCTCCTGTTCTAGGAATCCATATCCATCGATGCAGGTGCCAAACCAGGGACACAATTGGTCAAATTTAAAGGACTTGCAGTGGTGCAAGTGCTGCGCCAAATAAAGAATCTTGCGCCATCCTGCTCCCAAACGCACTTTTTGATCGAGACTGCGCCAAAACGGCCGTTTTTCTAGCGAATATCGCGAAAAAGTGGCATAACATCTGCTTTTGTTAACCGTACGTTATAACGGTTGCTATGGCGATATTCTGAACACGTGCGTCGAGAAAAATATTCTCCTTATCTGAAATTTCAATCCTTTTGCATCTTGCAAAAATTTTGATATTTTTCACAATCCAAAATTATTTTCACATGTGCTACCTCAGCTTAACCCTTTAAATGCCGCACTATGTTCCAAGTATAAAAATTTGAGTTGCTGCATAAAAATAGGACTCTTAGGCATCCCTTTAGACAATGCAAAAAAAAATTTCAAAAAAAAAAAAAAATTTATCTACGATTTTGGGCATGTTCCCATTTGGGAACATTGGCATGTTATGTTAAGTTTTTTTTCCTAAGGCTTTTAATCGATTGCGCTTTACGTTTGCTGTAGTTCTTTTGTATTTATGCATAAAATGCTTGATATAACTGATCATATTTGACAAATTCATTTCAATTTGAAATGTTAAACATTTCAATGCATTAAAAAAAAAAAAAAAAAACAATACGCACTTTATAAGCAAATA
>JAXGGA010019379.1:0-20206 GCA_038373865.1 Uloborus plumipes
AGTTATTATAATTTATTCCTTAAAATTATATATCATTAATTAAACAATTACGACAGTAACACTATTAAACAATATCAATCTCTTAATGCTATAGCGGGAACAATATTTTTTGTTAGTCCATCTTTAGCTAACACAAACAAACTGGATGGTTTACCCACTCGAGAGCATGCCACGTGAGTGTCCGTGTGAAAAACATGGTGTTCTAAAATCTAAGCCACAAACAGACATCGTTTGAGCTTGGGATTTGTTGGTAGTCATTGCAAATGCCAATCTAATCGGAAACTGAATACGTTTGAATTGAATTGGCACATCTGTAGGTATAATAGGAATCCGTGGTATGAGTATATTTTCACCTCTGAACTTGCCATTTAAAATCCTGGCTTCGATCACGTTTTTCATTAATTTTTGAATGACTAATCGCGTACCGTTGCACAGCCGGGGCGGGTTCAAATTACGAAGCAAGATAATTGGAAATCCAACCTTTATTTTTCAGAAATTTGTGTCACTAAAGTGACACAAATGGTCGTTAATCCCCCCCCCCCTCTCGTAGTGAAAAAAAAACTTTACACAGCAGATTTTGCCTAATAACTCAACACTCATGGTGTTTGATACATGTTATTTGTTTGTAATGATGTTTTTTGGTCACAATCAATATGAAAATCACAAAAAATAGTTACTTTAATTTTTAACATATATTTATCTTCTTCAGAATTTTCGACTTTTAATTTTACCTTGAATTTGACGTAAATGCAAGGTATAAAATACAGAATTTTATAAAGGTACAAAAATTAACATAATATAATTGATAGTGTATATTATTTTTGAAAAAATAATATAAGTGCCGCAAATCAAAAACCATTTATTGCCACAATCGATTCAAAGCCCCCAAAAATGGCGCAAACGTCCATAAGAAAATTCTACAGCATTGAAGGACCCCATCGCCAATTTTAACAAAGATTCGAAAAAAACTGTCATTTTGTACTATAAAAAAATATGGGGTAGATCCCCATGAGGGGATGTATGTACCTGCATAAGGACATTACAATCATTAAAATCATTCAAAAACAAAAAAACCATGCAGCTGTTCGAAAAAATCCTTGCGGGCCTGGATTTGATCTCATTCCATCAGGAACTTCAACCTGACGCGCATAACCACTTGACCATCGGGTCGCTCACTGAAGTAAGGCTTTACGATAACACATATTGTTTTAAATGACACGAAATGTTAGTTTTTCGATCATAACTTTTTTCTAGTGATCAAATATCGTCATATGAGTACATGGTACCTAAGTTACACCATCTCCTATCGATTAAAAAAAATCGTCCAAATCGGTTCAGTAGATCAGATGTTATGTGCGAACAAAAAAAAAAAATTACGGGTGGACTACCCCTAACATTTAGGGGGATGAAGAATAGATGTTGGCCGATTCTCATAGATACTGGATAAGCACAAAAAATTTCATCAAAATCGGTCAAGCCGTTTCGGAGGAGTATGGCAACGAAAACTGTGACACGAGAATTTTATATATTAAATATTTTTACACATTTTAACAAAATTTTTACATATATTTTTAACATGTATTAAAGAGTTTTATATCATTTGTTAGTATGAGTGATCACTCTGCAAGTTTTAGAAATAAAGAGTTGTGTAGAACTGACATTGATCCAGATTTGTTTAAAAACTCGACTCATTATTAGAGCTAACTATCGACTTATTAGACTTAACTATCGGCTCATTATTAGAACTAAAATCATACATTATAAATAATACGTTTAAGGATTCATTTTGAAATAAATATGTAACAACCGAATACTGGATATACCTTTACAGCCTTCAAACGTAAGCGTATCAAATTTCGTCCCATTTCTTGTTTTAGTTTTTGAGCTAGAGTGGCCACAATAAACCGGTCACTAATATAAACACACACAAATATACATACGCTTTAAAAAAAATCAAAAGGGATTCAACACATCTCAAACCACGTAAATTAGAAATTCGAAGATTTTAAAGAAATCAGTACTTTTTTCAATAAGTTACATGTGGAACAGAAAAAAAAAACGGATGAAAGAGGGAGAGGTAAATATAGTGCTACATTAGACAAGAGTGCTATTCTTCAAGAGTTCACTGTTTTATATTTTAGCAACATAACTATACTACACTGAAAGTTTTCTTGACACTGAGGTCGTGACGTCACCGTGATGTCAGCCTATGAAAAACGAGCTAAATAAAACGTCACAGCCTACTTGGCGAATTAGAGGAGCTCGCTAACTGTGTGTGAGCTCTTATTGGCTCCACGCGTCGTGACGTTAGAGTCAACTTAAGTTGCTGTCTAGCATATATTTATATCAGAATACTAAACTAGAGGGTACAATCATGTCGTGTCTTTTACGGCGTAAATTATTTTCGATGATGCGCATGTTTTGGTATTACATCAATCACTTTGAAAGGGTAATTTTATTTAACTACTAGCTGCGTGGCCTGGCTCTGCCCTGTCTGCATTGAGAATCAATCACCAAATAATTTTAAATCCCCTCGTTTCAAGAAAAGCCTGAAAGCAAAAGCAGGGATTTTATTTCTTCATAATCAAGAAAAAAATGACAACACATTTTTCTTATTAATAATTTCTTTCAAGCAGTTTAAATTATTTTATGCTCGTGAAGATGATATTAATAAATTCAATTTAAAATTGATTGCTTTAAACATAAAAATGCTCTTAGCGTTTTTCTGGGTGAAGATAGCGGTTAGAAGTTTTCAAAAACCTTCGGAAAAATATTGCCTTAAAAAGTATTTTTCGCGAGCTTTCCAATGAGACTAAAATCGAGAGGATTAGATAATTATTTTGGGTAGAAAAAGCCATTTTACGGCGATTTGGAGTTTTAAAATTTAAATTTGAACGGTTCCGTACGTTTTGTTGTTCGACCCCCCCCCCTCCCTCAAGACTCTATCCGGGTGAGCAAATACGTCCTTACCAAATTTGGTCCAGATTCAACGCAAACCGTGGATTTGTATATTAAACGTACACACAAACACTCAAATATATTCTCTGTTTTACTTATACGGATTTTTCGCAAATTAAAATAATTAATAATTAATAATATTTAATGACTTACAAACTTAAATGATCGATTAACTACAAGTTACTACCATTGGCTTTGCCCCTTTCTTTGCACATTTGAATTCAAACATCCTCCTTGATTCGTAGACTGCGAAAGCAAACAAAAAGTCTGAACCTCTTTAACATCTCCATCCGCACAATTAATTATGCTTAGTGCAAAGTGTAAAATATTGTAATGCTGAATTGATTTCAACTAAGTTAAATTATCCCCAAATGAAACATTTGACTGAGTTTCGCTTCTAAAAATTCAGTTTCTAATTTAGGAAAATTCCCTCTGGTGGAGTACTTAAAATTTCTTCGTGGGGAAAATCAATGCATGCACTAGAAAGAATAATTTATCGACCTTAACTTCTAAACATGCGAATAAGATTTATGCTTGATTGGAGCAGTTCGACTTGGTTTCAGAGAGAAAGTTTGCAACAGTTGAAACTGGAATTAATTTATTTTGCAAAAGAGTTCAAATTAGGAGAAGAGGAAATATATGTATTAAAAATAGTGCATAATATAAGAACAGAAAAAAACTGAGTTGTGTAAAATGTGCATTACTAATGATCATTGAAAATTCTATGAGCTTCGAGGAATCAGTTAAACATAACTATTTATTACATCTGCAAACAATGTTTACAACAAAAATCTTTTAAAACCCAGAGGTGTTAAAAGAATGGTGGCGGTCGTCTTGTCAAGTGGTCACAGAAATCTGACCGGGATGATGGCGTCTAGAATTCGAATCCCGGCTTGGGCGTGGATGTGCTTTCTCTCTTGTCTTTGTCCTTTCTTTGTGTGAATGTATTATGCTCTGAATGGTTGCCTACCCTGAGAAAGATTCCTTATAGCATGTGTGCATTGTGAAAGCCGGAAGGGGCCGTGGTAGCCCGATCGGTAAGGCGTCGGACTCGTGACCGGAGGGACCCGGGTTCGATCCCAGCCGATCAAAGATCCACCGTCTTGATTAATGGTGGATGGGGGACGTTAATATTGTCGTGGTCACAAAGTCCTCCAAGTGAAACGATACCTCTGGGGGTCCTGGGCCAAGGGCTTGCTCGACCCTTGGTTCTCGTTCAAAAAGAACAGCGCGCTCTTCAGGGCCCTATTCCGGTTAAAACACGAGTTGCGGTAGGTAGGGGGGACCCTGGAGTGTGTGATATGGAAGTCGGACGTCGCACCAAATAATGATACAGTTGGAAAAGCGGGCTCAACTATATTTATTTTAACATGATTGCTGTGTGCATTCTAAAATATCTTTTAAAATAATGCAACTGATTAAAAAAAAAATAATAATCTGAAGTTTAAAAAAAAAAGATAGACTGGTCTTCATGCTAATGATGTAAGTTTAGAAACAAGGAATAATAGAGCATCAACATGCCCCCAGCCGTCCCCCAACCCCTCAAAAAAACTCAACTCAAAAATTATCACAGCTATATAATGTATCAGTGTATGAACGCATTGTGTCAATGTAAAACTGTATTTATCAGAACACTATTTAAACGTTTGTTTTGCTTTTCTTTTAAAGTTATTCTTCGCAATTTAATGATTCGGCATTATTAGCAGACCTTGCAACAACTAAACAAGCAGTTACAAAGCTAAAAAACTATTTAAACACATTTTTCACCTTCCCAGCGTCTATCTTTTGTTTAATAAAGTTGGAGTTTAATATATATTAGTGCTTTAAATTGAGAAAATTCCTTATGTCGGATGAAATGCAGAAGCTGGAAGAAAAAAAAATCCCTATAGCTCGTAGTTTTTAATCTTGAACCTGCCAACGTTCCGCCAAAGTTTGAAAGGGTTCTTGCTGTCAGCACTGTCTGAAGTGGGAGATATATTGCGTTTCCTATAAATAGCAAAATATAAGGAAAAAATGTTTTCAAGATAAATCATGCTTATAATAAATCGCTTGAAATATTCATGCATTGGCATGTGAAAAATTGAGGCAATTCCCTAAATTGTAATTCCAATACTGCGGTTCATCATAAGAGTTTTAGTTTGTATCATTCTATCATAATTTCCGTTTAATCAGTGACGAGCTTATAGAGCCAGTTTTAAAAATTGGTGTTTTTTAACGTACGCAATTTGACTGATTAAATATGTTGACGTTTTGCGTTTAGCTTTACATATTTCATTGATATTACTGCATAGTTATGAGTTATAGAGGAAAGATATGAAAAACAAATCTGATTTTTTTTAAAGGATCTACTGCAAAACATATGTGCATTTGCATAAACTTACTTTTTGCTTTTCCGTAAAATTAAATGTTTTCAAAACTAACTAAATAATTAATTAGAAAAAAAATATATACTACTAGTACTACTACTAACAGTAATAAAAATGATTATTATAAAAATAAAAACAATAAAAATAATAATCGTTTTACTTTACTGGAAAACAAAAATGTCTTCAAAAATAACAATAATATAACAAAAATAACAATAATATAATAATAATAGTCATTATTATGACGATGATGATAAATATATAAATAATATAAACATTGGGCAAGACCTTTCAAGCACATAAAATACATTTTAATGAGTGTTTGTTGCTATTTAAAAGCGTTCGAATACCAAATATAAATTAATAATTCTTATTTTAGTGCGTCAACATTAAAATCTCACCCTCTCTTTTTGGTAACTTATTGTAAAAGCAGGAGAATATAAATTGTACCATTTAACTACGTAACGTGTTGTATGTGTGATCAAGGCATTTTATTTGTTATTTTTCCTTTTGTCTTTGCAGTTTTCTAGTATACGTTTTAAGTAGCTAACGTTTAGCTACGATGATTTTCAGGTGGTTGATTTTAAGGCTACTAAATTAGTTGTTTTTTTTTCTTTGGAAGAGGAGGTTTTGACGCATATTTGCCGTCATCATGTCCGATATTTCTTATTACTTCTTGCAATGTACTTGAAACATAGTTAATTACAGGTATAAATTACAGGTAAAATTATCTGTGCACATTTTCAGAAACGAAAAAGAGTTTCCAATTTTTTAATTCAAAATTTGTTTCAGTGTTCGAAGGAGAAAAGAACTGCATTTAAAGAACTTTTTGTAACTTTATAGCAGGAGCAACTCCGTGCGGATATCTCTTGTAATATCTACATAAAATAATGAAGTTCACATAGATGTAAAATATTAAAGTAATTGAAGAATTATTCCTTTCTGAACTCAGTTTTTACTACATTCAAATCAGTTTCCATTATTTACTCAGTACAAAACGTATTTTATTATTCCCTAGAATTACATCAAGCTAAAATTATAATATACTTTTCAATAAAAATATTTCCTCTAGTTAGGTATAAGTAGGGGAATGTGGGGCGAAGTGAGCAAAGTGAAATGGTAAAATATTTTCACAGTTTGCAGCGCCACCTAGCTCGCAATATTTAAACTAAATTCTTAGACATATAGTAAATTAATGTCAAAGAATAAATAGCTCCAAAAATCAACGAAAAAAAAGATATGCAAGTCATATTCATGGTTTTTCAAAAATATTTCTTGTAATTATAAAATGATAAAATTTTTGAAATACTCAATTTAACTATTGCGTGAGATCTACTGATATTCATTGCAGTCCTTATTTAGTTTATATTAGACATGTTTTGATTATAAGTGCTCAATGTAATTCGTCTAGTGTACTCGGGGCAAATTTAAATAGTCCATTTCGCTTACTTAATGCATTCATTTACTAAACGTACGTATTTCTTCATTCATTAATTTATTCACATTCCTTTACTTATTAATTCACTGATTTATTTATTCATTCGCTCACTTATTTTACTATTCATTTACTATTTTATTTACCTATATATGTTTCTTTTATATAGATTAATTCGATTATTTGTTTATTTATATATTTGTTAATATGACATATGATTTGTTTATTTATATATATGTTAAAATTTCCAATTTGTTCCTTTTGAAACAGGTATGCTATCCTAACTATTTCACTTTGGCCCACGTTCCCCAACAATCATGATATATATTCGCTCTTTTTACAAAATTCACGGACATATAATATATTATATTTTAATTTGCTAATTGAAAATGTATATTCCTTATTAAGTAACTAAATGAATTGTACCTCGCATTGATGATTTTTATGTTTATAAATCTGTAACTCAGAACCAGAACAACGTAAGTCCAAGAATGACGATTTTCACTTTATTACTGCATTGTATGTAAAATTTTGCTCCACATTGACACATGAGAATGTTATTCTACAAAAAAAAAAAAAAAAAAATCCTTCAAAATTATGTAACTGCGTTAAAAGTGCGCGAGTCCAATCCTTTTGCATGCATCCGACAATCGTTTTCGCCCTCGACTGAAAAGTGACGAAAATGGACTTACGATAGTCTGGTTCTGAGGTACAACAATATGAAAAATCATTAAGTTGCCCTTTCCCACTATCGAAAGTTTTTAAAATAGCAACGACGAGAAATATTTAAATTCTACATCATTCGAATAAATGCCAGTGTGCTAAATTGATTATGTTCTTACTGTGTTCCGCGCTTCTTTTTAGAACAAAGAAACTATTTAAAAATATCTTTAAATAATAGTAAGGATTCAAAGAAAATTAGTTGTATCTTTTATGCTTTTAGTAGCCAACGAATTGAGAAATGTTTTTTCCACATTTTTTTTCTAAATGTGTTTCTAAAAAAAAGTTGCGTCAAAATTAAATATTTGAAACAAATCTATTCCGCTACCAAAAAGAATTGAACACTTTTTTTTCGTTTTGATTAAAATTTCCTTCGGTTTAATTAATAAATATGTTAAATTTTTAAGGTAGGGGAGAAAAACTAAAACTAATCACAGATAGAAAGAAATAAAAAGTAGTAGTACTAAGACTACTAACATATTAAAATTAAACAAGTCGGATGTTTTACCCTTTAAATATGAATAGGGGAATGATTATCGCGTAACACGTAAAAAAATCTACAACTTAAGAGATAAAATAAATCATTTTTTTCAATGCTATTTAAATCAAGCTCCAAAATGAGTACTCAGAACCTGGTACTTGTTATTACATTACCATTACTTGTTTTTACATTATTTTTTACAAAATATTTACTGGTAATGTCTTGTGAAGCTTCCATTAAAAAAATAGTTATCTTAAATTTGAAATATGTTTTGCTTATCCATGAATTGCAATAATTGTGTGTGTGTGTACTGAAAAAATAAAATGTTATTTTTACAGTATAATAGAGTTAATTTTATAGTAATAAACTGTAAAATTGCTAATTTTACTGTGATAAAGTATAACATTGCTAATATTACAGTAATAAACTGTAACATTGCCAATTTACAGTTTATTACTGTGTATTTTAGTGATCAACTGGAACCCCTGTTTCAAGTATTGTACTATAAAAACAACCGTTTATTTTTTGCAATGTGTTGGTAGTCATGTCTTTGTGCGTGAAGGCCTGCTAATATGTGTGTTAGTGGTTATGTGCTTGTAGAACATGAACGTCTCCACTAGGAGGGGCGGGGGCCTAAGTCTTAAAAAGGGAACCACACGGCAACTGCTGTTAAAAATGAAAATAAATAGCAATTCGTCATTGCTGAAAAATCGGTAAATCAAGCGGAAGCACATCACTCTTATAATAAAGCAAAGTATACCTTTTACAAATTACGTGTCTCTTTGTTTTTTTTTTTTTTTTTTGTTTTGTTTGTTTTCGTTTTTTTGAGTTCATAACGATATATATGTACTTTTATAACAATTAAAAAAGACTGCTGTTACTTCAAAGACAATACTTCGCCACGGTATAGCTACTGTACTTGTAACCGGTAAACTCATTTTGGCAACTATTCTGAAAACCATCGCCAAGAAACGCATTTTTCAGAGAAGTAAAATGAATCAATATAACTACTGTAGAATTATGCGTTTTTTTTTTCTTATGTTCCATTTAAAAATTGACCTTGAGTTTAAAAAAGTAAAAAACTATCTGAATTTGATTGCTGAACTACTTAAAGCTACATTATACATTTTTTCAAAATTAATGAAATATGAATGAAAAGCACTAATATATTTTGATATATTCTAGAATTGTGAAGTATAAATCTAGAATTGTGAAATATATTTGTCGGTTGTCTGTGCATCCATAAGCTCAAAATTGTTTCGCTTTGAAAAAGGCGTTCCTTTGTAACGCCGAAACGCGTGTGTGCATTATCCCCGCGTATTTATGCTTAATTAACGTTGGATTTATACTTCACAATTTCTGCATGTTCTAGAATGCTAGAGTAACTTTTTGTAAAGCAAAATAATTGAAGACAGAATTTTGATAAGAATACCAAATTGTTGGTATTTTTATCAAACTAACTATCAATATTTCAAGCAGTGTTAAGTGTAGTACACCGCAGAAATAATCTTGTTTTTACAGTTTAATACTGGCAAACGAGGTTCCGGTATGAAACTGTAAAATACAAGATTAATAAACTAAAATTACCAATTTGACGATTTATTATTGCGTACTTCAGTTTTAAACTGGAGCCTCGGATACCAGTATTATACTGTAAAAACAATAGTTTTTTTTTTTTTTGCACACTGCAAAAAAAAAAAAAAAAAAGATTTTTTTTTCAGTCAAATACAGCTAATGTTATTGTAATTTTACAGTAATAAACTAAAATTTGATATTTTTACCGTAATAAACTGTAAAATTGCTAGTTTCACAGTTTAATACTGCGCATTTTGCAGTTTTAAGTTGAAACCTCTGCTGGCAGTATCATACTGTTGTTTTTATAGTACAGCAAAGTTTTTGGTAATAAACTGTAAAATTGCTAATTTTATCGTAATAAACTTTACAATTGCTAATTTTGGGGTAATAAACTGTAAAACTAGCTAGTTTTACTAGTTTATTACTGTGCTTTTAAAGTTTTAAACTGGAAGCTCGTATGACAGTATTATACTATAAAAGTTTGTTTTTTGCAGTCTAAAATTCAATCTTTCTTTTAAACATAACAGTTAAATTCTATAAAGACATCTCGAAAAAGAAACAGCGAAAAGAAGTCAAAAATCTGCAACAAGTTCTTACACTTTTCTCCATCATTAACTTTTTTACCTTCCCCTACAAATGAGCATTTCACGTGTTAATTTCAAAACATGAAATTTTCTTTCAATGGCTTTTGAAAATATATGCCCATGTCATTAGCGTGCGCGTATTCTAATTCCCTATTCTTTTGAAAGCCAGAAAGTGGCACATTGATCAAAAATTGAATTTCCTTCCTGCTTCTAGCACTTCGAATCAATAGCAGATTCCCCCGCCACTGTTCCCCATGATAAATAGAGTAACTTAACTCGCGGCAATTAGTGGGGAATGAAGAGGCTATGTACGCTTAACGTGTGAATCCTACACGTGTACATTTTTCTTTGATGATGGGGGCTTTTGCTTTTTTTATTTCTTTTCAAAAGGGTTGGTGATGGGAATGGATACGATCGACTGCTTCATTGTCGTAAATTACGGTCTTTGGAAGTAACAAGAGATGAGGCCATAGCTCTGAGTAGTCCACTTGCGAGACTGAAATGTAAGCTGGAATTACGGTTATCTAAACGCGTGTTCATGGGCTGCTTATAATCAAGGCCGTTTTCTTTCGCTCTAATTTTTAAGGGTTCGAAAACATTGTTCATTAATGTATTTCCAATTAAAGTCACTGTATTCTACAAAGGAACTATAGTCGGTACAAACCTAACCTGGCAGGATTATAGAAACTTCGGGAGTCGTATCCCACCATTTCGTAACATTTTTGATGTATCACAGCCCTACTCTTTCCCTGGTTTACCATAATTGGCTTTTATTCGCTAAACCTCGGGAAGTATTATATGCAATGAGAAACACGAACATTTTTGTTTGTTTTCCGGATGAGACAAATTTATCAGCTTTTGATATCCAAACAGAAACAAAATGTTGGACATGAGATTTCAAAGTTAAAATTTTTACGCTTCGAAAAAAATCTATAAACACAAATCCTGTACCTTTCCGTTACGGGGACGCGACGTGAATCATTTGAATCTTAGCGATTGTTTTTTATTTTATTCGAGTCCACAATCACTCGTTTTGCGATACCAAATGATATTTTGTCGTTTTAATGAGCATTTAAACAAAGCTAGCCATTGAATAAAACAAAATAAAGAATCAGTTAAAGTAAAAAATAATTCGCAAACTAATTTAAAAAAAGAAGATTAAAATGCAGAATAAACCACAAATAAAACAAGCTGTTAAATAACGTAAAAAATCGATCCGTCAAGTACAGAATCAGAATTGAACGCCAAATTGTAAAATAGTAGCAAGCAAATTAACTTTTAATTAGTACTATTAAAATCTGTCCGCGTCTGTCTGTCTGTCTGTCCGTCTAAAGCTTGAACTCCTCAAAAACCGCTGAGAGTTCGAAATTCTCCAAGGAAGACAATAAGACCAACCGCGTAATTGTACGACCTAAATTAGCTGAGATATTAATTAAAACGTTAATTAAATTTCTTGCACTTTTAAAATTCCAAGACATTTATTTCTTTCCCTTGACATTTTGAATAAAAACGTTACTTAAATTAGTGAACTATTTAAAATTCCAAGACATTTATTTCTTTCCGTTTCCATTTTGAACTAAAACGTTAATTAAATTAAGCTGGCATGAGCTTATAGATTTGTCAGGTTCACCCCCTCACCCCTTTCCTATCCCGCACAACCACTCTTTTTTAGTTCAAAACTGTTCAAAATGTAAAAAAAAACTCTTTGATACAAAATGAATAGTAAACTTATTTAAAGTTGGTAAATGGGTTTCCTTATAACTAGACGAAGTAACTCCTCCTCCACCCAAATATACCATTAACGCTGTACTATTATGACATCTAACCTTGGGATTGAATTGGCTATTATTTTTACTCTAGGTAAGTGAGCTAGCATTAACTTGTAAATTGGTCAGCTCCCCCTTCCTTCCTTCCCGACTCAACCATTTTTTCCCCCAAACTGTTTCAAATGATAAAAAAAAAACCTTTTTGATACAAAATGAAAAGTAAATTTATTTAAAGCTGGTAAATGGGTTTCCTTCTAACAAGGCAAAGTAAAACCCTTCCCCCACCCAAATATACCATTACCGCTACACTAATATGAATTCTCACCTGGGGATTGATTTGAGGATTATTTTCCCCCTAGGTATACATTGTTTTACAGACGAAGTGTTTATTTTTTCAATCCGACCTTCACAAAGTGTACTTCCATTCAATATCTGAATTAAACTTATGATTCATTTCATCCCCTCCTCCAGCACCAATCTTCAATTTCAGAGGAAGAAAAGAAACAGTTCGCCCCAAGATCATAGCAATCAGCAAAATAGCACTGTTTTCCCTTGTTCTCATAATGTTTTCCCATTATTTTCACACAAAACTGAAAAGAAATCAAAGTATCAGGTTATATGTCAATCCCCATCACTGCATTTCCTTTCTCTTATTGGACAAAGCTCATGAGCTAATAGAAAAGAGTAACAAACAGAACAAACTGAAACACTACCAGACATCAGTAGAGAGACTAAGGCTTTGAAATGGGGTTAGTCGGGTCTATAAAAAAGAAGTTTGGAGCGGGAAGGTAGGAAAAGGGGAGGAGCAATCTGTACAGAAGTTAAACAACATGAGAGGTTATGATAAAAAAAGCAGTGTTTGTTTAATATACAGATATATCTTGATGCATTACTTTCCTTTACAACAAAATGAAAAAGAACACAAACAATTAAAAAAATTAAATTACAGCTGCACACTAGATAATGTGGGAAGATAGTTATGGGGACAGAGACATAAGATCTGATATTTTGATTTATTTTCAGTTTTGTGCGAAAAAAATAGAAAAAACGATGAGAAAAAGGAGAAACAGTGCTATTTTGCTGTTTGCTATGATCTTGGGCGACCCATTTATTTCCTCCCTTCAAAATTGAAGATTGGTGCAGGGGTAGGAGATGAAATGAATCATAAAATTAAATTTCAGATATTGAATGGAAGTACACTTTGAAGTTCGGATCGAAAAAGAAACACTTCGTCTGAAAAACAATATATATACCAAGGGTGAAAATAATCCTCAATTCAATCCCGAGGTTGGACGTCATATTACTATAGTGTGAATGGTATATTTGGGTGGGGAGGGGGATACTTCGTCTAGTTATAAGGGAACCCATTTACCAACTTGAAATAAGTTTACTATTCATTTTGTATCAAATAGTTTTTTTTTAAAAACATTTTGAACAGTTTTGAAAAAAAAAAAATAGTGGTTGTGCGGGGGAGGGAGGGAGGGAGGAATGAACCTGACAAATCTATAAGCTCATGCCAGCTCACTTTAAACATATTCATGCTTATTTACTACTTTTTAGACCATCACAAGCCAGACAACTTAGTATTTAAATAAATAGAATCTAAAAACTATCATTTTTTCCTATACAGTTTTATTCAAAAATTCAAAAAAATATGATCCCATTGAGATCCCAATCTAAAAATTTGTACAAACATAGATAAAATACACAAGAATTTTTGAAAATTTTTTGAAAAAAATTCATTATATGTTTTTCGAGAAATTTAAATTTGAAATTTAATTTTCGTTTTTTGATAAAGAAAATTTTTATCATATTAGTCATGTTGCATATCAAATTTAGCGGCAACTAACGTACTTTAAAAAGCCGTTTACCAAATTGTTCTATCTATATTAGATGCCGAGTTATGGTCCCTTTTATCTTCCTTTATCCATGGAAAAACGAGGGGTTTTCCAAAGTTCAAAGTCTCATAAATGAAAAAACGATAGAGATAAAAATCTAAAAATTGAGACTTTTAATTACCTCCAGGGGTACAATTGATGAGCCAAATCTGAAAGAAATACAAAAATGTAAGGTAAAATTTTTCTCAGATTTTGGATCACTTGACGTGGAATGACCCAAATATATATTTTTTTTATATACCAAGCTTATAACAATTCCTATTTATCTAAACATTTGTAGCTTGCAATTGTATTTAGGGTGTGTAATGCAGTTTTTTTAACTTATCCAGACAGAAAAATAGCCATTGTTTACAGAAGTAGCCACTTATGTATATAGCTGTGCACTTTAATGTTGCAAAAATTATGAATAAGTTTCACTGAAACACATATTACGCGGCAGAAACCCGGGCAGAGCCGGGTACCCGGCTAGTTAATATTGTAAAGAGAGAGGGTAAATTTTGTAGGTATGTACGTATGTTCCGGGCTACGGAACCACTGAACCGATTTGAAAAATTCTTGCTGAATATGAAAGGTACATTCTCAGATTGAAACATGAGCTTATGTTTGAAAAGATTCAATAAGCGATTTTTTTTATTCGAATTCAAGGCAATTTTCACATAAATCTCTGAAAACTGGGGTTAAACATTACTTGCACATATATCGTTATATATACGTTATATATCGTTGGAAGCAGAAAAAGTTTCTCCGTCCTATGCAATTTGTTCCGATTCTCTAACCTAAACACAGCATGAGTTATTCCATTTTTAAACTTGCTTTTCGCAAGGCTTCGCCCGATTTCTAGCAATTCTTGGGTTCATAAAAACTATCAATAAAAATTAAACTAATTCTTCCACAGTTTTGATTTTTACGCCATTGGATAGAGCGATATTTTTAACCTCAGAATTGATTCGTTTAACAGTCGAAGAACCAAGCTTTTACCTCGAATAGAAAAAAAGTTACAAGCGTTTGAACTTTGAGTTCGAAAACCTCTTTTCTGATCAAATTATTAACGTTTTATTGCGTTGCTATGGCGACATCTTTTAAATTCATTGCTGGTTCGCTTTTCTTCATTTCGTTTCCTAAAAGTATTTTATTTTACGGCGTTTCTAGGCCCTCCTATGATGATTATAATAAGGCAAAAAATGCCTTTTAGTTCAGAAGAATTGCAAAGCTTTTGGCCTTTAATGTTTAATCTACATGTATAAAAATGGAATAAGGGGCAGATTCAGCTGAAATTTCCACCGTTTGTTACTTTTGGTACTGGGAAGGTTTAGAGACCAGTTTCAAAAAAATCCGATGGGTAGTTATTTTTTTATTTCAATTTAAGACCTGATTCTGGCTTTTTAATTTTAATTTAAAACTCTATTCTCCTTTTTCTAAGGCTTTCATCAATTTAATCGAGTATTAAGTGTATCAACTCAACTCCCTGGCTGATAGCTGGAATTGCTAATATCATTTCCCCGTTTGTATTAAACGTTCAAGGCTCAAGTCAATTCAAAAAGTTATGTTTTTTCAGATTTCTGCGTGTGGGCGCAGGTTAAGTATAGAAAGCAATCGAAACTTTTTAAGACACGTGTCACTTGACGTAATTTTTATTTTCAAGTTAGGCCGTGCAAAGCCGGGTCACGCAGCTAGTAATATAGCAACATAGTAAATGGATAAAAAGTGGTTATAACTGCACGTACGTGTTTCGGTGCTACAAGAAACGCTTGTATCGGATGCTTTTTCATTCGCACGTTTGTTGCATGCAAGAGAGTTTCTTTGTAGCACCAAGGCACGTGTCTTTAACTGTTACTGTTAATTATGCCTTTTAAACACAGAAGTGGTACTAAAATTATAGTCGACTCTCGAGAACTCGAAGTCCCAAGGGACCGGTAAAAACTTCGAGTTATCCGTAGTTTGAATTATAGGAAGTTCCCACACCGCAAAAAATGAACTGTTGTTTGTGGAGTATACTGTCAGCAGAGGTTCCAATTTAAAACTGCAAAATACGAAATAATAAACTATGAAACTAGCAATTTTACAGTTTATTGCCATAAAATGTAGCTATACTATACTGTAACGAACAGTATAATACTGTCGGCAGAGGTTTCAGTTTAAAACTGTAAAACGCCCGGTAATAAACTGTAGAATAATCAGTTTTATAGTTTATTACAATAAAATTAACAAGTTTACAGTTTAGTACGGTAAAATTAACAATTTTACAGCTTAGTACGGTAAAATTAACAATTTTACAGTTTAGTACTGTAAAATGAGCAATTTTTGTTTATTACTGTAAAATTAGCAATCTTTACAGTTTATTACCATAATACGAACTTTATTATATGGTAAAAACAACATTCATTTTTACAGTGCACAGCCTTCTCAGGAGCCTACGGACCCAATGAATAATTTGAGATAAAGGAGTAGTCGAGTTATAAGATTTCTAGTAATCCGAGACTCCACTGTATTTTCCCACACTTTGTGCACCAAAAAAACTGAAACATTTGGCTTACCGATTTTGATTACTTCCGGCAAAGCCATGACTGTTGGTGTCAACATGCACGCTATGGCCGCTTGTAGAATCCATGACCACAGCCTCCTTCTTCTGGACCGCATACTCCAAAATCCAATCAACAACCGTTTATTTTACTTTTAAATCCACATGTACATTAGACACACACTGAAACTACTTTTTGGAGCACACACATGTCGCTAGTTTCACTTCTCGCCGAAAACTTAAAATAAATAACTAAATAAAATAAAAATACTTTTCATGTTTTTATTGGGAGAAAAAACGTATCCGTATTGATGTTCCCAAAAGGTTAGCGCAGAGGGAAAAAAAACATAAGTAGTTCACTTCACTTCTTTTTATTTTCTCACAACTCACTGCAACACGTCGGATTCGGAAACTTTTCCGCGCGCACTGGAAGAGTTAAAACCCGATCCTTCCACGGGCCGGGTACAGACTGAAGTCTTGGAGTCACTCGCACACTTTGCATCCGCTTCACTCGATAAACTCCGACTGCGCATGCGCCCTCATCCGTTCTCTCACCCCTCTCTGGATTCTTCGGAATGGAAAGAGTCAAACGAAAGACACCCCCCGCCTTTTCGACATTTTTTTTTCCCTTTTCGTCTGTTCCTCGGTTTGTTTGAAGCGGCATGTTTGCGTTTAATTTTTGTTCTGTGGAGTCGGGAAAGTTGGCACGGGTCTGTCATGGATCCTCGCCAAGTATGTGGCCTGCAATGAGTCTGATGCGGAAGTCGAGAACTTTCTATTGGCCGCTTTCACGTCAGATCAAAAGTTGGGTTCGAAGTTTTCACCTGTTGTGCTGTTAGTAAACAGGGGCGCAGCGAGCTTAAATTTTTGGGTGGGGGAGAAATTCTAAATTTGCCGAATGAAATTCCAAACTGTGCCGAATCGTAAAATACGAGCATACAGACATACCTCATGCCATTACTTTATGAGAAAAGACAATAGGTATCATTTACTAAAAAAATCAAACATTCAAACTTTTCTTTAGATGATTCACAAATATTTGAACTTTGATGAACAACAAGGGGAATGTATTTTGAACAGTCAAAACGATGGATTGGATAAGTTATAAATTATTGTTATACACATACATACAGATTAGAACGTCTTGACAGCATACTGCATGATATATCATAAAATATTACATACATTACAAATTAAAGCATGTTGGTCATTTGACAGGCTTTTGCAATAACCGAGTTGAGTTTTATTAATCGGATCTTCTTATTTTTAAAGATAGCAAATGTATATAAAAAGGAAAGAGTGCAGCTGTACGCACAACATAAAAAAAATGCAATGCTATTCCTGAATGTGTCGAATGCGGAAAACTTCTGGGAAGTCCTAGTGACCTCCCTTCGGTGCGCTCCTCTTGGTAAGCTTCTAAGTTGTTTAAAAACCGACTGATTATATAATTCTTGAAACTTCATTCATTAAATTCCTCATCCAAGTAATTAAATACGAGCAAAATCCCTTCGTTATTTGAAATTCATACTTATATTCGTTTGTGACAATCGCTTTTCAGGGTCACCGAGATCCAAGACAGGCCCCTTCTCAGTTTATCCATTGCCCCCCCCCCTCTCCTCCGAGGGAAATACATAATTTGTACAACTCCGACTCAGAACGAAGCCACCGACCGTACGGGCCGGGCCCGTAGTTTCCAACTAGGCTGATACGGCCGCTCTTCAACTCTGCCTTCTGTTTCTAAGATGCGTCTGCTGTAGTTATTATCTTAATTCAGTTTTCAATTGAAATACTAAATTACGTTTCGCATAAAAGAAATTGTGAGCTTTATGCTGTAATTTTACCAAACTGCTTTATACAGTGCATTTTACGGTTACTTCTAGTTCGTACTACTAATTTTATACGAGGTGGAAAAGTTTAAAAGAAACAAAAAAACTTCATATATTATGTTAGATAAATGACTAGTTGTAGGTAGCCAACCAGTAATTGCTAGGCATGTCTTGTACTATTAACTACAAGTTTATAATTGTTATTTAAGGAGGTCCATCAATGGTTTCTCTACCAAAGCATCTTTCAAGAGCAAACTCACATTTTTTAGAAAAGATAATGTTTCATTATGTTTGTGATTTAATGTGCTCTGTATCGAATAGTAAATTTTCGTTATATGCAAGAACGAGATTGAATTGATCGTTGACGGTTTTTCCCCCTTAAGAAACTGAAACTGTTGTGTTTTTTCATTAAATTAATTTTTAAAAAAAGCTATGTAGACATTTTTTTGAAGAAATTTATCTATTTAAGATTACTTTTTATTATTGTTTCTTGAAAGTGTAATTATTTATTAATTTATATTTAATTTTTGGCAACGGGAGAAAAATTAGAGTCAAATCATTTTTTTTTCTACATAAAAGATTAAGCTAAGAATGATTTTTTTTTTTTTTTTGCTAAAATGTATTTATTTTGATGTGTTTTTTATTTGTATTTCCGTTTTTTTCTTTTCTTTCTTTCTTTTTTTTAAAACTCATTAAAGACGTTTTTTATGAAAGAATTACTTTACCTATATTGTTTAAAATATCTCACTAAATTATATGTATGTTTATATATTTTTTACGTACGTAGCTCATTTGAAGAGAGAGGCACATTTTGTTTTGACAAATCCAGTTCAAAGGTTAACAAGAAGTTCTGTCAAGAACTAAACGAGCCTACTTTCCTGTGCATCGACATCGGCATTCTAGCATCTGATCAATATTCTCTTGATTATCTGAGACTGAAAATTAAGTCAAACATACCTTTATAGCACTTAAAGCTGATTTCTAAAAGCAAAATATACTCATCAGATAGAATAGACGCGTAAAAAGTAAATAAACGAGTAAATAAAGTTTTGTCGCACCTTTTAAAGAATGTAACGGTTATAGTTCTTCCGTGGAAGAATTCCTCAATCGTTTCCAAAAAAAAAAAATAATAAATAAAATAAAAGTACAAAGAACATCAAAACACATTTTATAAAAGAAAGAAAAAAAAAACTCGTTCGTTAATAAAATGTCTCGAATTTCATTTTAATACGTTGCCAGTTGTTAAATATAAATAAAGAATAAAATGCTCTCGTGAATGAAAATTTTTAGTTAACAAAAAAAAATCGTCTGCCAAAAAAAAATAATAATAATAATAATAATAAATAAACAAAAAACAAATGAATAAATAAACAAAAAATCGTCTGCACAGTCAGTCATTTTTTTTCTGACCCTGCATTCCGGCTATGTTTGCGGAGTCGGAGTCGGAATCAGAGTCCTCGCAGAAGATTATTCAGAAAAGTACTTTACAAACATTATTTATCAAAACCATTTTCTTACAAAGTTAGTTTGAAGGAAATCCGCCTTTAAGTTCAGAATCAACATTCAACTTAAATTCCCCGTAGGGGCTAATGTTAAATTTTTTTCTGAACGGTTCCATCATTGAACGAAAAGTGGTTCAAATCAAAAAGCGAAATATGGGAATGAGCCTCTCCGAGATCTTTCAAACAAAAAAAAGTTTATTCAATTCGGACGGTTCACTCAAAAGTTATTAGGTGGGGAAAGGTTGCTTGAACGGTTCAATGTTGAACGAAAAAATGTTCAAATTGAAAATTTAAATACGGTAATGAAGTATCCTTGCTGAGATCCTTCGAACAAAAAAAAACTTTGTTTAAATCGGACTGTTCACTCAAAAGTTATTAGGGGTGACAGCTTGTTTGAACGGTTCAATGTTGAACGAAAAATTGTTCAAATCGAAAATGTAAATACGGGAATGAAGTATAATTGATAAGATCTTTCGAACAAAAAAAAGTTTGTTCAAATCGGATTGTTCACTCAAAAGTTAGCATCGCGGGACAGGTTGTTTGAACGGTTCAAAGTTGAACCAAAAATTGTTCAAAT